>VUQG01008490.1:30440-65743 GCA_015106755.1 Etia nguti | reverse complement strand
GAGAAAGTGGCCACTTTCATGAGTAAATCATATAAGCCTTATATGATTCACTATATGAAGTAGGCCACATCTTATGCAAGTCTTTTATAAGTTTTTTCTATTTCTTTTCCATATGGGTGAGGCCCCCTGTGTTTGCCACAAATTAGCAGGTTGTGCTCACAGAGGGGATTTAGGCAGCCAGCATATGTAGATTAATGTGACTTGATCTAACCACAAAGGATGAATTACACCTTTCAATGAAATGACGCTGCTTTTTGAAAATTAATTAAATTTCCAACATGGAATACAGTGTAGAGACCAAAGAAAGCACCGCTTAGTTAAAAAGCTCTTTGTTCCATTAAAGTAATTGTATTTCTATAACAGGCCTGCAGATAAAAGTTTCAAAATCCAAGAGATGGTCCTGACAAAAGATCAAAGCTTCTGCTGCAGTGATGAGTTCTTTTGGAGGGCGTCGGAGGATTTGAAAATTGAGCAAAGACAACACACCATGAAATGCCATCGCATCAGGCAAGCACTCTGCTATGGCCAAAACATAAAGTGTCCCGTCTTCCTTTAATTCGCCATAAAATGATTTTCCTCCCCCCCTTTATTGAGTCTACTCATGGGTTAGCAGCCATGGTTCCGCAAATATTCATTAGGCGTAAATACAAAATCAGAGTGACTCACTGGCATCAGCCACCTTTTGCCCTATCAATTTGAATGCGTGGCATATTCGTAATTCATTCAGTTGCAGTAATGGGCTCTCGCCACTCTTGTAGTGGCAACCTTCAATAAAGGCAACTGCAATAATGGACTGGACCCTTTTATCCTCAGCATGCGCCGCACTTACATCAATAGTAATGATTTCTTTTTCATCAAAATGTAAAAATAGTGTTGCGCCTTGTTCTCTTAACATTTCATTTTTGTATTTTGGAATTCTTGCCTCTAACATATTTCTCAGTATTAGCAAGGCTTTATATGTTACATGCATCCAGACCATGAAGTTGTACAGTTCACCTGGTACATAAGAGAACAAGTGCAGTCCAAGGATGAATTGAGTTCATGGATTCAGATTAGTTTGTAGAAACCAGTAGCATCTGACAGAACAGCAGGGGTTTAGAAAACTTTGGGTTAGCAAATGTTACTTAAGGGCATTTCTGAATTCTATCTGAATTCCATAATAAAAAAAGTTTTTATAGATATCAAGTAACTCAAAATCAACCCATTCTCATTGACAAGACATGAAACACTGCCATTTAGTCAAAGCTGCTGATGTCTAAAAATAGTAAGACAGGCCTTCAGTCCCTAATGGGCACTTGATAAAGGACTTCTTACTCTCACATTTAAACTCACTGGGTAGGCATCATTTGTCAACATGCAGGGTTAATATTGTCAAGCAAAAGGCAAGCAAAAACACAGAAACTAAAGGTTCAAAGCACAATTCTTAAACATGACTCCTATGGTGGTCTTCTCGCTTGACAGACTTCTGACTTACTCTGTGAACTCTCCTGTCTTCCAATGTGGCGTTCAAAGCTCCTGAAAACGGGACCAGTAACGCTAGGTGTACAATATTGTCATGGTGAGTACACCAAAGGACACTTTTTGAAAAATTAGAAGACATTGGCCCCATGTGAAAGAGTGGTAGTATTTAACACCTTTAGATCAGGGTGGATTTCTCAAACATCTCTGCCGTAGTTATAGCTTAATATGTTAGTTCATAAACAGGAATATAACCATCACCAAGGTGTTTACTGTTGGTTAGATGCAATCAGCAATATGAAGAATCACCTTAAGCTGATGAAAATTTAGACAAAGTGATACCCTAATAAAATAAAAACCCACTACTAGTACATCAACGGTGAAAGCAAGCAAGCAATCAAGCAAGCAATTTATTTATATAGCACTTTCAGAACAACTTCCAAAGTGAAAGCAGCGACAGGCCCAGTTTCCAGACCTTTGTGGAGAAAACATGTTTGGTTTTTCATACATAGGTTAAAATACCTCAAAATAAACTGTGCTAAATTCAAAGATAATAATTAAAATAATAATAATAATAATAATTGCTTGTTGCACATAGTGTAACAGAAAGAAACAGAAATAAAAGACAATTTGGAAAACAGTACTGCTAACAAAGAGTGCACAATAATAACTTCAAATAAATAAAGAAATCATAAATCATATTGGGGCATTCGTCATTACAATCTGGACATCCATATACTGACTTATAATCAACCTTTATTCACCCTTTTTGTTATCACAAATGGTTTAGATCTCCTGTTGTAAACTTCATTTCAAAGTTGAACTTATTATAGGCTTTAGCACTTTTTTTAATCCTTCTGGGATTCTCCAGGGAAGGTGGAGGGATTGTGTGCAAAGATGTATAGCAGGTATTAGAAAAGGACAAATTTGGCAGATTGTTGACAGACTCACTGAAGTGGGACAGCAGCTCACGAGGGAGTGAGTGATTTTTATCGTGTCTCTGTGCAGTTCCTCCTCATTTAGAGACAGCAGCTCTGTGAAAATGGGCCTAATGATGGCATTTAGTCAAAAATAGTGAAAACACAAGGAATGGGAATTGCTATCATTTAATTTATATAAATTTTACTACATGTGGCAGTCAAGAACTGCAAATCCAACATCTTTTGACATTAAAATACTATATGGATATCAATATCTTAATGGGGCCAATAACTTTTTAGAGATAAACTTGATTTGTTGGCCTGTCACCACCATTAGGCCTCACTTGTCAGAGAAATGGAAGTGCTGCCAAAAGGGACAAAGGGAAGGAATGGAAGATGGAGTGTTTATGAACAGCCAGTGATAAATTACATGGTGGAGGGTTTGATTAGCTTTTTATCTGCTCACGGGACTCTCGGGGATGAACAGAGACTGATGGGCTGCAGAGAGCTGACGTGCTGTTGTTTATTTGGATGGTGCATACTTGGCTGGAGTGTAGTGTGCCACAGAAAGATGAGCAGCAAAGGCTACTCTCTCAACATGAATTTAACAGCATTCTCCTCTCCCTGGTAGACTCACATGTCCCTTGAATCAGAAGTTATTTTAAGGTAGCTGCTCAGCACAAAATGCTATCACAGCAGGTACATTTTGCTTTGGTGAAATGAAAATTCTCCCTTTGAATATCGTCTTTGAGTGGAAAGTTGAGTCTGGATCTAGTTTGCTGACCTGGAGAGAGTGTGCGAGATTCTTGGGAGTTTAGAGTCATGATGTGATAATAATCCCAAAATAAATTCAATAGGACATCATTTATCTCTTGCATTCAGTCCAGTCATGTTCATGAAGGGAAGCACTCAACCCATGCTGTGCATGTTCTTAAACATTCAAGGTCACCTTGAAGGAAGTGAAAAAAACCTAGCCTCTCATATGTAAAGAGATGGCGACTTGAAGCAGGTTAGAGTATACGTTGCTGGAAACAGAAGCATACTGTGGGGAGAAGATCTAATGCTTATTTACACTGTGCCAGAAATAGCTGAAAGGTAATCACACATGAATAACAAGCTAAGGAAGAGAATTGTTGCAAAGAAGTCCCTGTGGACTTAAAACGTAATAATGGATAATTCCTGTATTATCCTCATAGAAGGCCTTAACTCTCTAGAATCTTAGACACAGCATGACTTGGCCAAAGCACATAACTTACTACTTGAAAACAGTGTTCTTTTAAAAGGTGATAAAAAAACATGAAAAATAATCATTTCCATCCATCCATCCTTAGACTTTAACTCACAGATTGTATATAAAAGATTGTGATATCTCCCACTGGCCAGTGTAGCTAGATGTGATGATCAAAGTGGTGGAAATGAGGGACGCTGCTCACTCATGCCAGTCATACATTAAATGTACCCTGCTTAAGCCTTCAAAAGAAGGCTTAAGCAGGGGCCATAATTTACAAAATCATGAGGAAAGTGTTTTCTTAGTTCACAGATCAAGAGTTTGGGGGCTGTTTTCTCCTGGCTGTTCTTCATATCCAAAGATCTTTTTGTAACCATGGTGCCCCGAATTAGGAACAATGCATATTTAAAGCACTTCCACATTAGCTTACAGGTCTTAAAAGTGAAGCCATCTTTTATATGTAGTTGTCCTTCCTACTGTTTGTCCATTTCTTCTTGGGGGATTCTGACATTCCCAAAAAAGTTGAGGAATATATTTCCAGGGTTTCCAACATTGTGGCTGTGCTTTTAATACCTCCAAACAAAAGTGCCCTTGATGCGTTCTGATCGCATTCATGAATATACATTTAAAAAAATACTTTCACTTTTAAAGAAACGTCAACATAAACATGACTTTAACTTACCAGATAAATCCTCTTGAAACAGTTTTAGTGCATTTTCAGCTTAAAAGACTTTTTTTTGTAAACGAAGATTCACTGAAATGCCAGTTCAGTCAAAAACACATCTAAACCCCCTAATTATTGTTTTATACATGGTAACTATGTTCACAATCTCAGAGTTTTCATAAGATTTGTCATATTTTTCAAACTTACATCTCTCAACATATAACAAAAGTGAAGCTTAACTTTAGTTTTGTCTGTTCAGTGTATTTACAATCAAACAATGAACTGTGCAGTAAAGGGGATTGCTTGCTTTTGCTGTAGGTGATAACCAACTATTTGTGTGTTTTGCTACTTGTTTGTGTTACTCTAAAGAGCTGAAATCACAAAGGACAACGAAACAGTGTGGTTTTGGAAATTTATCAATATGGCAGAACAACACTCCACCCTGTGTGTGTGCAGTCTGTCAGCATCCATTTCCTTCACTTAGAGCTAATACCCTGTATTGAGCAACAAGCAGGCGTGCTCACAAACAGAAGCCAGGGCTAAATAACCATGCCTAATATAGCTTAGTATTTCTAGAATGGGAACCAGTGCATCCAGAGTGTCTGAAACTGTTGGGCTAATCGGCCTTGATGAAAGTCAATGTGCAGACCTCATCTCCTCTCATCAATATATAGGATGGGAAACCAAAGGGCTTATATGCTGCTAAAATGGATATGGATTGATACTATTTACAAAGCTTGAAGCCCAGGCACATATGTGAAGGGAGCATTAACCTCGCATTATTTTAATAAAAACAGACATTTAAAGCAAGTTAACGGCAGATTGAAAGGGATCAGGATATTTGCAAGACATGAATCTGTTAATGTGCGTCTGTTTTAAAAAACGGGGGCCATAATCATAATTTCAAGAACCTCTCCAACCAAACAGGCAATGTTTTTTGAACAGGGATCATTGCAGGGAGCTTTTAAACTGCATTCAAGTGTTTACTCCAACTAAACTGGCAGCTACATTACTATCCACTCCATTGTCTGTGGCCTTTAAGCAAAGCTTAACATTTAGTGAAACAGTGACAGACTCGCATCAATATGGGTTCATCCCACCAATCATTTATGGTTTTTTTTTTTTTCCTTCTATTGTGGCTTTTACTCATCCTGATAACACCTGTAGTTTCGTCACAGATTAGATTCTGGTGCTGGAAGTCACCTATCAGCCTGTCTGATGGATCTGCAAAGCGGTAATGCTGCCAACTCAAAAGTCTGCTATTGAACTGGATAAAACATCAGATTTGGGCTTATCTGCCTCATTAAACTTTACAACCAGAGCATGTATGTTTGTACAAGTCAGTGCACACTGACCACATACAGCTAGAGTATTTGCTAGCCTACCAACAGCGCCACAGAAACCGTCCTGAAATTCTTTTCTAGCAGTGCCTGATGCTTCCTTGTGTTTATAAAGTATGCAAATAATTGTTTAGATGTGTGTCTGCTAGTGTTAAAATACCTCATAGTTCGAAATGTACTCTTCATAACTTTGCTGTATAATGGATTGCTTTTTGGCTTCCAGCCTCTTTATGACAAGATGCCTTCACTGTTCAAAGGCTTTCATTATGTTGAAAGCTTCACAAAATTCAGAAATTTTGTGCTTTATTATTGGTGTAAAATTCTATTAAAAAGCTTCAGCGCAGACTTCACTGCCTAGCTAATTTGTCTAAATGTATTCCCAATTCTACTCAGACAGTCCTTGGACAAGAAAACTATGCAGTCTCTTAACTCAGCCTTTTAGCAGAAAAGATGAAAACATAATTCTTCCAGTGTTCAAGCCTATTTGAGTGTTTCAAAAACCTTAATGAGCACCAAAGAAAGTCATGCTTTCATCTTTGTAACCCTCTTTGAGTTTGCGGCAGTAGTTTTTACAGCAGAATACTAGAAAATATGTGAGGTTTTAGACTTTAATAGAAGACGAACACTTAAAAGTGGCGGGATTAGATGTTTAACACAACACATTTTCATATCTAACTGGCAAAAGCTGCAGTCGTGGTTTGTTTATTGTGTTATAACTAGACCCCTTGACACATAATATAATAACGTGATATAATATTCACCAGACGGCATACCGCTGACAAACATGGATATCCAGACTATTAATAATTGAAAAGGGCACAGGTGTCAATGCAAATATAAGGGCAGGCTTAGATGCATTATAATAAACAAACTGGGACACAAACAGATGGGACATAGAAGAAAATTTTACATTTTTTTGTGAGCAACAGAAAAAATCATCTCAAAATTTAGTCAGTGACATCTGAAAACTTCTGTGCTGGGCTCCAAAGGAGATACTTTGAGAATAATTTTAAGTACAATAAATCTCAGTGTGAATCTGAAAGTTGCCAGCATATATGACTGCTATTAACTTCTGGGAAGTCAAAATTGTAAACACAGAGTAAGTTATAGCTGTATAACAATGACATTTTGTTGGTTGTATTACTTAACCAATTCTAAAAATGATCAACTGGATGTCCTCCCAATTTAATGGAATGGCAGTGAAGCACAATAAATGTTAAATACATTTTGCTTATACTAGACAGCTTTTTATGTGAATGTACCATGATTGATATAGTCTAGTCTTCAGTGACAACTATATTGGATATTTGCTGAGAAATGAAAATGTAAAAAGTAAGAGACATGAGAAACACCCTTCTTCAACTATAATATGAGTGTTTGTTACCTCTAGATTCCTTGTTGGCAATGCACGTTTGAAACGCAATGAGCACAACAAGCTAATCTGAAAGTCGAGCAGAGCTTGAATGATTAAATAGAAAACTAAAAGTAATAAATAGTAAAGTTATTTGACAGTTATCTATCGATCCGTCAATCCCCCTCTAGCGCTTCCAGGTATACACCAAGTTCCTAGGCCATCAAGAGACATACTCGCTTCAGTGTATCCTGGGATTCCTCTTCGTGGGACATGCATCACCTAGTAGCTCACCTAGCAGGTGGCCAGGAGCTCTGGTCTGGTGCCCAAACCACCTCAGCTGAGATCTTTCAATGTGGAGGAATAGCAGCTCCTGTCTGAGCCCCTCCTTGATGGCTGATGTCCTCACTCTATCTCTAAGGCTGAGCCCAGCCACCCTTTGGAGGAAACTAATTTCCGCCGCTTGTATCTGTGATCTTATTCTTTTGCTCACTACCCAGAGCTCACGACCATAGGTGAGGGTAGGAACATAGATCGAAGGGTAGATTGACAACTTCGCTTTTCACACTCAGCTCTCTTTGCACCACAGCAGACCAGTACAGTATCTGCGTCAGTGCTGATGCTGTCCAAGACGATGCGCTCCAGTTTTAATGAGTGAAGTTCTACAACTTTATTCTATTTTACTTGTTAATTGATACTGATCAGTATCTGTGTCTGTGAGATGCACTCATTACAGCCAGTGGGGAAGCCTTGCTACCCCAATACTAATTCCCTAGTATCTACCACCTCTTGTCAAAATTGTCTTAACTCTGGTTGCAAAAAACCCCAAAATGTCGGCACCGAAATGCTAAACTAAAGGCTATGCCAGGTCCCAGCACAGGGACTTTCATAATGGGGAGGGTTGAGTAGTCACTAGTAATTGTCATGTTGGCTGTCCAGACCTGTCAGCATCTTATAACCCTTACAGTGTTCTGTGACGTCTGTATGACTCCTGTGAGAAAGAGGGGATGTTTGGCACAGGGGGTGGAGATGACACAGCTCTGAAGTGCTTCCAGTTCACTACAGGCAAGAGCTTCCTCCACCCAGCCCCCTGCCCCTCTTTTGGCTCCAGAAACAAGCAGTAAAAGGTCAAATCAACCTATGCTGCCTGCCATATTACCTGCAGTTTATCTTCTCCAAAAAAATCCCCATTGACCTCCAGTCAGGTTCTCTCTCTACCTCCTGAATTAGCAGAACTTATTCAAATTAAAAGTATATTTTAAATATATCTATGCATTGATCACTACCTTAGAAGTTTATGGGACACCCAGGCTTCATTTATTGTTTTTCTATTTGAAACAGCTATTACATCCCTCTGGGTGAATATACACTATTACAGGACCACAGAAAACAGATGAATTACCTCTGACGTGATTGTCTTACAGTGCCCTGTTTTCATTAGCACTCACCCTGTTCTCTTTAGCTTCTATATCAGTGTGATGTCGTTATCTACTGTATGTTGTCAAAATCAAGTGGGCTAGTTATTTAGACCTAGAATCAGGAGCCTCTTCATTTAGTTAAGGAGAATGTCTGTTTACTTTAAAAAAAATTCAGAATCATCAAATTTGTTGATGCATTTATTATCTCTAAATAGAATGAACTGTGAAAAATATAACCACATACATCTAATAAGAAACTATAACTGATATTGATGACACACCGGGTATATTTTACAGCGCAGATAGATTGTTTTGGTGCTGATGGTTTTGTCGGTACTGAGATTTTATCTGCATTAACACCTTCTTCCTTGGAGTTTTTGGAGAAAAACACCATATCTACCATCCTTGCCTATGCAGACAGTTAATTAGAGTCCTTAATCTTCGGTCGTCATTGTAGCTCAATATGTGTTAAATGGTGACCAAGATACTGTAGCCCCCCCTGCTGTACAGGAGCATACAATTTCCAAGCAATGTTTAAGATAACGAGCGAGAGGCAGGAGAGAGAGAGCGAGCGCACCATGGCTTAATATTTTTAGGCTGCTTGCTTCTGCTCCGCTGCTTTGTAATTATGCATGCAACTGGCACACGGCAAGTTATTTATACTGTGGAATGTGTTGCCCAACTGCCATGAATCTTCTGATTGGTGCAATTGCTTTTCTAGGTCAGACAGTGGATCACATGCACACACTCACACAGACAAATATTCCCTTTCTCGCTCCCACACAGCCAAATGCTTCCACCGGGGAAGGTGATGTGCATTATTCGCCTGGTTGCTCCTCTTCCTCCCCAATCTAAATATAAACGTGACTCATAGCAAGCCGTGGCACTTACACTGACTGAAGATGGCGGCATACCTTCAGTGGTTCTTTACGAAGTGTGACAGGTCCTCTTTCCTCCATCGGCGTAGTTTTCTGTTTTTCTTCCTTCCTGTTCCTTACTGTAACAGTGTTACTGTATTCTACCACCTGTCAGTGGATGGATGATAATTCCTGTTGCCTAGGATTAATGTAAAGGTAATAAATGTGGCACTGCCAGCTGTTTTGAGTTGCTCGGTGACCCCCAGGGGTGGTGATCAGGTGGGTGTTCATCTGGCGGCTGCAAAGGCAGCATGAATCTTGGCTCTGCCCCATCGCCTCTCTTCCTCTCTTTCTGTTCCTACTGGTCTCTTTCTCTTTCTGTCTGTCTTCTGTGTCCCCTGAGCTTGGTGCATCTGTGGCCTCTGACAACAAGTGTTGTAAAGGCAGCAAAGGAGAAATATATCATTTTAATCATTTTGCTCCTCAGGTGTGGTCTCAGGGTTAGCATAGGTTTGGATGAAAATGCGCATCAGCAACTGTGAAAGGTAATATAAGTCTACATATAGGCTCTAGTTGTGAATTAAAAAACAATTTGTAGATTTTAAAAAGAAGGCTTTATGATAGATGTTGTTTGGCAGGCTGTACATAAACCATTGCTTGATTTAGCAGTGTGCAAGGCAACCAGCTGATCGGAGTCTCTAAAAGAAATCATGATCAAACCATGCTACCAAGCTCAAACTTTTAAGTGGAATTTAAGCTTATTAGCTACCCTGAAGTAAGCCTTTATTGTACATATATGTTGTTGTTAATCACTAAATCAGATTAACTTGCAAACAATCTCTGACCCTTTTCTCTTCTTACCTTGCAATCCATCTGTTCAAGCCAACTGCGCTGAAAAAAGAAAGGTTCCCTTATGAGGCTGCTTTGAGGCCAATGCATTGACAGTCTGAAAGGAAACACTGTGAAGCATTGTCAGCTACTACTACAGTCCAGCTAGTTATATGAATGAAGGTAGGACACCATGAGTACAGTGGATTGTTGTCTATGAAGATGAACACATCCAGGCATGCTAAGATTAATGCTCACTGTTAAATAAAGATCTTTTTCACAGAATTTCTATTCTCATATGACTGTTGTTGGAAATAGATCCCAGTGGCAGTGAGGTGACGTTATTGAAGAGCTGAGCCCTGTAGCTAACAGCCAAAGCAACAGCAACATTTAGGAATAGTTTATGGTTTAGCTTCAGATCACCCTTTCTAAACTGTTTCAACAACATCTTTAAGAGCCTGGCAGAACGTCTAGTACTACTAGTTTCTCTTGTGTGATTGGTTCGACTGAAGCCCAGGACAACACCCTTTTGAACTGATTTCAGTCCAGCCTGTTGGTCTGACTTGCAGCTTTGTCACAGTATCGATCATCTCAACTCCACCAGCATTGCCTCATTGGTCATTGTTTCAACCTTGGACATTTTTTTTTTCTGCTTCTTTGTTGCCACCATTTATCACACTTCAGTACAACACTCCCCTCCCCTTCATCTCATAAAGTAGGATAGTAGAAAAGACAGTTTTGATAAGATTTACTTCATTTTGTCCATTTGTTAGATTATTATCTGAATGTAAATGGAAAGCTGGCTCCTTTATTATTGTTGTTGTTGTATAATTGAGCTCTTGACTGCCTTGTACTCTGTGGTTGAGGTCTTTTTTTCACCCCCAATACAGGCAGACTGGACACTGAAAGCCAGCTGCCTGAGGGAACAAAACCTTTGAAGTGCTCCCTGTCGCTTTACATTTCCAGCCCTATATTAACATTGCAGGCTGCGGAGAAAGGAACACGAGAGAACATTAGCATGGTACTTAAAGCAGACAGTCCCTAGGCTATATTTCAAAATGTTGACCACAAACTTGACACCTGGAAAAAGTTTTGTTAAATAAGAAGTCTTGCAGCATTTTATTAAAACCTAACCTAGGGGTGGCCTATCTGATCAAAAAGACCATTTCACAAAAAGCCAGAATTAAAAGTTAACTGTGTTCACTTCAGTACAACATGATAATACGCGTGACATCTTTATTGTTCTTTTGTGCAGCCAAACGGACACAACAGCCCCTCGCCCGCCCCACCTGAGCAATGAATCAGATTTGAGCCATGAAGTTTGCAGTGTGAACGCAGCCTGTTCTCTTAAGGAAGGACAACAGTATTAAAGGTAGGGGCAGCCTTGCACTAACATGTACGTGTATCCAGATCATCTGCCAAAACACAGAACAGAGAGGCTTGGAGTGCAACACACATCCAGGGAGTTCGACTTCACTTTCATCTAATGACTCAGTCTTTAAACAGCAAAGCGTTTTGTTTTTTGAACTTTAAAACATTATTTTTTATACCTCTTGTAGAATCTTTAAATCCTTTACTTACTTCTTAGATTATGAAAGCTAAGCAGTCTCCTCTGGACTGATTCTGTTTGGTTGGTTTTTCTAAGGCTTATTTTTTGCTTGGTCAGATTTGCCCTGTCTTTGCATCCAATCAATTAGTCCAGGGTCAAACTGTTAACAGGGAGTAACAGGTAATAGAAATGTGTGTTCAAAAACTATTTTCAGGTATATGTCAGGCATGTCTAAATCTACACTGACTGTAGCACCTAAACATCCATACAAAAGTTTAATTACTTTATAAATACATGCAACTGCAGGTGTAATTTAAATTTATGTCCAAGATGAAGTATTTTGTGGCATTTGTGCCCACGTCGCGTATATAGCGTATAGCATGTAGCAAGTTTCCAGAATAAACGGATGAATATTACTCTGGGTACATACTGCTCCTTTGCAGTCATCTCCTCACATCCACCACCTTCCGTCCCCCTTCACACTGGTGTAATAGTGCAATCTTGAGAAGAAAATATCCTGGGAGGTTGGCGTTAACTTGATGTGGCCAACGTAGATTACATTTGCATGTGATTTGAAGGGGAACACTAGCTCAGTAGGAGCTGCCATGCAGGGGTAGCAGGTCCTCTCTTGACTCAAAATGCTTCTCAGGAGGGCTTCCTCTGAGTTTTTGTTTTTTTTCTTAATCCTCATTCATTTAATGTTGCCTTGTTTGGACTTGAATCACCACAGAGATTAATGTTATTTTATTAGTTTACTTATCAGATCCATTCTTATCATGAAGCATATCCAGCTACAACAAATGGAACAATCCTGCTTTAAATTATAATCAAATTATTTGAACTCAATGGAAATTTTTATGGGTGTATTTGGTCTTTTAGGGTTTTGTGTGTGTGTGTTATTTGTTTTGTTTTTTTTAAAGAAAAAAGTTACAATAGTAGTGTAATAAATATACATAATATACTGTGTGTTGCTGTGTGTGGATGTGTGTGTATAATTCATTTCAATCAGAAAATATAAGATGCAGACTGTAATCGAATTGCCTAAATGGAGCATAATTCCCAGGGAGACTGTGTTTGAGAGAAATGCTTTCAGACAGCAGAGATTTATGTAAAATATGTGTGTCAACATCAGGAAAATCGCCCTTATATTTCTTATACAGTCTTCATGAATGCTACCCTTTTATTGTCTGGCAGCAGTTCTGTCCAGCACAGACTTGTTCACATGATGCAACAGACCACCTTATATAACACTCATCTCCCCTGGAACTGGAGCAGAAAACCACCAGAGCCAATCGTAAAAGCTCCCCTTCCCATTCCCAGAGAGTTTATCACCTTTCAAAATAAGATTGTCTAAATACATATGCAGAACACATAATCAGAACAGTAATTTAACTTCCTGAACAATGGCTGGTTGCATTTTCATTAGGCACTAATTAGTAATCAATACATAATTTTGCGAGAGAGGGCTGTTATAGTGTTGGTAATTGCTTCTCATAATATGCTGAAATGCAAATAGAATAGGATCAGTTCTCAAGTTGTGGGCTGAGGCTGAGCATGGCAACAATGGAAGGCTTTGTTTACCAAGCACTGATAATGAATGTAGTGTGGCGCTAGGAAATTACAGTTCTCATTTTGGCATTTCCTTTGGATATTATTTTTTAATTAAAAGGAGAAAATGGACATCCAGGAATAAAATATCGACTGACATTCATTACATGCACGATAAAAGCTAAAGTTGAACCTACAAAATTTTTTTAATTTATCCATGAAAATCTCCTCTTATAGTCTTTCGGTTGGCCAACTCAATTTAAATGTATATGCTCTCTATTAAAGACTGCATTTGTCTGTATTTGCCTCATTTCTTGATTAAAAAAAAGCACATATTTCTTGTGTTTGTAGTCAATCGAATAATATGCTTAAATATGATACCGTGGTATATTTATTACAGTTATCATTGAAAACTACATTTCGAGAACATTCAAAGAAATGTCTGTGTTAACAAACCAAGAATTAAAGATTGAGTGAGTGAACTGTCACTGTCACAGTGTTCCTGAGTAGACTCAGTACCTCATACAGTATCACTGGACTAAACGCTGCAGTAAAAAGTAAGATGCCGACCGGGGGAGCACACAAGGCACAAAGAAGAGGAAACAGCACTCAAAGGCACAAAGAAAGAGAAATCAAAGGTGGCTGCAAAGACCACGACAGTCAAGAGTTTTCTGAACCAGATTAGCCTTAGCACTCCAGATAGAGCTGTACTAGACAGATTAGTGACTGACTTTGACCCTTAAGGATGCTTAAGTAATTTTTAAAATGTTGCATTATGAATTTAAACCTGCATATGAACAAATACAAATAAAATGTGAAAGGCTTAGATTAGATGGGCTTACTGACCACATACATGATCTTAGAAGACGTGTATTTGTAACAACATCATTAAAAAGACAGTTGCTGGATTTTTGAGAACTTTTTTAACCAAACTAGGGTTAATCATGTCTCAGAACTGACAACAAAAGGTTTTCACTGGTTAAAGCAGACACAGAAGCTTCCCTATTGTGCCCACTGAGGCAAGTACTTTAAATGTGCCTTTGGGAATTTGTAACAACCAAATATTAGTGTGACTGCATAAAAAGTAATGAATGAAATTTAAAATTACTACGGAGGAGAAAAATGACACAAAACTAGTACCTAAAGAAAAAAGCTTCAGCTGGATCAGGGATGTTGAAGTTTAAGCAATATTGGTCATTTTGCACAGCTTCTATCACATGTTCAGTTTCCTACTGTGAAATAATGCAGGAGCCATAGACAGCCAAAATATATCTTTGATTGTATGAAGTGCCTTATAAAGGTATGGAAGTTATAAGGTAGTGGAGCTTTTAGCAAAGATACAATTGTAGGTTATGATCATCTGCACACATTTTTCTGCTGCTTTCTGGGTTCAGGCTGTGGGGGCAGCAGTTTAAGCAGAGGCCCAGACCTCTCTCCCTCCCGCCACCTTCTCCAGCTCATCTGGGGGAACACCAAGGCGTTTCCAACCCAGCCGGGAGAGATAATCTTTCTGTCGTGTCCTGGTTTTGCCCCAGGGTTACCTTCTTACCTTAGAGGAATCCAAGAAGCATCCTAGGCAGATGTCCGAACCACCTCATCAATGTGGAGTTCTACACTAAACTCCTCCATCTCTAAGTAAGAATCCAGTCACCTTTTAGAAGAAGCTCATTTCCAGCACAGTCTTATTCTTTTAGTCATTACCAGTCTAAATGGTCTTTTCTGTCATCTGGAATGACTTCAAGGCTTATTTCTGCAGATATGTGTACAGGTGTGGCTTTAAATTCCAGCTTGTGCTTTGGCATGCTTTGGCGTGTTGTGGCGTGCTTTTGCACGAAAAGTTTGAAAACCACTGAGCTAAACCATGCATATTTGAATACTGTTTTTAAAAGCAGTCAATTATACCTACAGCAAAGTTGTGTTTGACTCAAAGAGACCCACTGAAAGTAAACACAGACTCTGGCAGAAGCATGATACATTAATGATTAGGTGATAGAGGGAGCGATGCAAATTCTTTTTTCCTCCCTCCACTTCACAGTTCTTGGTATGCATCTTTCCCCAAAAACACATTTTTCACCTGCAGTAATGTGAATAGACATGATAGCAATTCAATTCTGGATTCAGGCTTGTGTAGACCTCTACTATGAATGTGCAGAATACACAAAGATGACATGAATCTACTCATCTCTCTCTGTAAGAACGGCTGGAGTATTCCTCTAAAGCAATCACTTACACTCAGTGTCCCTCTTGAAAAATAGATGTTACACTGCCCTAGCTTGCTGCAACTTAAAGCTCAAATTCATATTGAAGCCTGAAGCCCTTGGTGAGTTTATAATGAAAAACAGTTCAGGTTTTCCAGAGTCCACACCCCTGAGTGAAGCATATTCAAGCTGTTAAAGCATACAGGAACCACATCTGATTTGATATCCCCGGGTGTCACTATCCACAATAAGACTATTGATGTTTAACAAAACTATCGAATCAGTAGCTAATTACTGTGCCATCAGAGGTTGAACTTAAATGTGCTGGATACTCCCCTCTTCATTTTACTTGTTTGATTATCTGCAATGTTGTTTTGCAAAGTTCAGAATCTGTTGCATTCAGAGGCGCTGCGATAATACATTCTTGATCAAATCTATAGGTCAAATTAGCATTTAATTTGTAGCAAAAGAAGCATGTGGCTCATAATTCACAGCCCTCATAAATGTTGATGCTTAAAAAAATCTAAAGATTTGTTACTTAACAATTTTTTAAGTCTGTTCAAATTAAAACAGAGAAGCTACATTAGTGTAGCTTCTCTGTCTCATCTGCAGCCCTCTTCTCTGCTAATTATGGATAATGGACACAAGCAGGGGAGGTACTGTCCCTTCTGCCAGAATAAAAACAACTGATTAGGAAGACCTGAGCTGCGTCATAGAGAGACGAAGAGGGCTTCGGTCATCAGACGTACTGCACCGTTCTCTTTACTTTGTTATTTTGGTGCGTCAGATGTCGCCACTGAATGATTGTTCCGGCTGTAACCACACTACTCTCAAACGTACTCTTAGAAAGATTAGTACCTGGAAAAGTCCTTATTTACACATGATATAACATGAAATTGAGCAGAAGTTTTCTAAAACACAATTAGTGAAAAATTGATTAATCAGTCATAGGTCTTTTATGAGTTTAATGGCAAATTCAAGTAGGTGGATATAAGCCTGCATTCAGAAATACCTTTCTGAGGGGTATTTACAGGAATTTACCAAAAGAAAAAGGGAAAAAAAAACCTGCACTGTTTTAGAGAGTAGATAGTATACATGCACATGCTTGTAGAAAAGAAGATACTGAAAATGAATTTCTGTAACCCTAATTTCATTCAAATTCATAAAGAATTAGTCAATAATTAAATCATTTACAATATTACTAATATATCTCGTGTTTAATATTACCTGTCCATTCCCATGCCATAGTAATTTTTGTCCTGTTCGTGCTGTTGAAAAGTGATGAAATGAAAATAATGCCATGCTTTGATATGATCTGTAGGTGCATGCATAGGTGCTAGGTGGTAGCCAGGCAACCTGATGGTGTCTTAGTACGGTACATCATGCATACTGTAACTGAAGTTTTGTGGATATAAATTAGACATTATAGCCATTAAAACAGTCATTTTAGCTCATTGCTACATGATTACTAAGCAGCATAATGACATCATAATGTGTAGTATCATCATATATGAAGCTAAGTACCAGTGTGCCAAGTGTCTTGTTCAAGTTCTGGTTGCGTAGGAGGTTTCAGTTTAAGAAACAGCCACACAGTCAGAGATTTTTGTATAATTGTAAAATTGAAAAAACGAATAAAATCACTTTTCTTTTAAAAACACGAACATTTCAGAGTGACGTCAAACACTTAAGCAGTAGTGTACATATATACATTGAATTTTAGGTGGGAATATGCCATTTTCATCGGCTAGAGAAAGGCTGGTGACCTGCAAGCTCACAGAACTGACCTTTTAAAACTTCTAAAACTATCCTGTGCTAACTGTGATTGTGTCCCATTAAACTATAACTGTATTTGCGTGACCATAGCCATTTTTTCCTTTCTTCTAAAAAAAAAAAAAAAAGTGTATGGATGAAGCTATGAGGAACCCTTACCATTTTGTCCATTTTGATCTTCCCAGAATTGTGCTCTGGTTCTTGATGAAACATAAAAGGTCATAAAAGGTCCAAATAGCTTGACTCACAGAATACTGAGTTTGCCTTTGTGATGGGCCGCAGCCAGAATCTGAATGCACCCCACTGGTTTCACCCGGATCTCCATATGGAAAAGGAAATAGGCTTGTCACATTTAACTGCTATTACGCTTGAAGAAATACTACACAAAAGTCTAAAATATGGTCAAATTAAGGCGAATGTTTGACATTTTCATCATTTCAATGTCCCTGCTGTGAAAATAAGAATTGCTTATGTTGTCTTTACTATATTCTTCACCCAAGAAATAATCCCAGCCAGTCTGTATGTTTTCTTGCAGACATCTAGCCCTTTGTTTTTAGGTGACGGTCCAAATTGTGTTTTATAACATATGCAGTAATGCAGTGAAACGGTTATGCAGTCGTTAAGGGCAAATGCAAATTGATTTACATGGCCCAGTTCACAGGTTGGATGGCGCTCTGAATGACTTAGGTGAGGTGGAGATGGCAATCAGTGTAACTTCCAGGCAGCACCAAATCAATTACTGTCTCTCTCTTTTTTCTTTTTTTTTTAACTCTAAATTATATAAGGACAACTTTTTACAAGAATTTTTTAATGTGTATATGTACACTGACAGGTGATTTTATTTTGAAAAGTCCCATATTTTGCACACAACAGTAAACTTTAATCTCTATCTACAATGCTCAGGATGGAAAATGGTCAGTGCTTTCTGAGGAACAAAGCAGAGGTTTACTGTATTGTCTACAGCGAGACTAATTCAATTCTCCCGTCCTTTGCTGCCAGCTTTATGTCCCAGTCAAACCATGCTCTCATCAAACAAACTTGATTAAAAAAAGTCTGATCTATGTGGCTGCTGGATGCAGTTTATGTCCGTGTGTGTGGCTGTGTGGTTTTGTCCCAATGTCCTGACATACAAAAGGACCTTTGTTTATCCATTTAAATTCTGACAGAGGGCCAAAAAAGCATGTAGGTTACTCAGGGCCACAGAGATCGACCTCATTGACAATAAGCCTGTAGTCTGTGACTCGGAAAACATGTTGCTGTTTTAGTATGAAAAGCTCAACAGTCTGTTTTGCATTATTCACTTTCAAGTGGCCAGTTAATCAACTTTAGCTGGGGGAAAGAGCCGATTTGATATGCTTGACATCAACACAATATGGCACTGATGGAAAATACTTATAAAATATAGAGTGCATATTCCTTTGTGTGTGTTATTTTTTTTTTTTCAGTTAAAGGGAGAAAAGTTCTACTGAGGAGATTTCAACAGCTTTTCAGGCATGTGCATGACGGAGAGGTGAAATAAATGTTGAGGCATATTGTCTGGTGTGGAAACAAATTTCATGGAAGCTCATTAGATGGGCCACCTCAAAGATTCCTAAAGAAAGAATTGGTGAGAAGCACAAAAATTGGATTTCTTCTACCCTCTTAACTGCAGAATACCTACCACTCAATGTGAAACTAATGAACTGGCCCTAGATATGTGTCTGAGATCAAACACATGCACCCACAGTAGCAAGGGCAAACATACGCTTTAAGGATTATTGGCTATTTTTCTTCCCTCTGCTCTCAAAATGAAAGAATATCTAAGCATCACTGCAAGTGTATTATATTTAAATAAGATCTAGTGCATGTGTGTTAGTCTATTTTGAGTGAGAATGAGTTGTGCTTATCATAAACTCCCAGTTGGTGGTTTCTTTTTGTTGGTAATGAAATGACTCTGAAGTAGTAAAGTACCAGTAGTTGTTATCTAAACACAAAAACACCAGTTTATGGCCCAATAAAGCAGTTGTAGTGCACGCTAATTCCATAGTTTTTCATGTCCCTTAGTTTTTTCCTCTTATTGATCTTATCTGTATCCATTTATCTGGATGTTTTATATTGTTCATTATCATTTTGATACTTCCCGTCTCAGATCGCATCAAGGCATTTTGAACAGCTACAAGAGTGTGAAGGCAGAAAAATCTTCAAGCAATCTGAAACTTCGGGAGTAAAACTCCAGGTTTTGGTGTCAATGGTGTAAAGCCTTTTTTTTCTAACTCTTGAATTTTATTTGACAGTCAGCATTTAAAGTACAGGCGAAGATTTCACTTCCAACTAGAAATAGATTGACCAGAATGAAATGGAGCTAAAATGCATGGTAAGGTTTAAGTCAGAGGCATAGATTTTTACTTTTGCTTTACTGGAAAAAAGATTTTTTATTATAACAGTCTGCTTCTCTACAGTAAATGTATAACTGGTGTCTCTGTTCAAATCAGCACTGAATATGTTTTCATTGGTGGAGAAAGATTTGCACTCATTTACTTTACTAGCTCTAGGATCAATATAATAATGCCATGATTAGAACTTATGTTCTCTCATGTTTATCACCAATTTCTCCTTGTTCTGTTTCATTTACATTTTGCTCTATATTGGACAAAAGTACAGGGCTACCTACGCATTACAATGCTGCTCAGCCAAAGGAAAAAAAAATGCAATGAACCTCCTGATTCTGTGAAGCTCCTGTTCCTGTTCTGAACTTAATGCAGAGGATGTTTGGAGGTCTACAGTTATTGAGTTACCAGGGCACTGGCAACTTTTATGCACTATGCACTTCATCACTCAGCGACCCTTCTCTGTAACTTCACTCATCTGCCATGAGTTGATGTGACTCTACTGCAATAATACCGCTTACACGTAATATCTAAAAGGGAGGAAATTTCACAAACTAACTTTTTGTAATAGTGGAATCCTATCACAGTACCGCACTTGAATTCAGAGAGCTCTTTAGAATGAATCACTTTCTTTCAAAGTAGTTTGTAAAGCCAGACTGCAGAATCCATGCCCCCATGCTTGATTTTATGCACTTGTGGCAATGGGACTGAAAACACCCAAATTAAAAGATTAACAGGTGTGACCCAATAATTTTGTTCATATATTGTGTTTTAGCTTAGCAAAGCTGTGACACCATGGGTGCAGTGGGTGTCTGCATTTGCATTGATGCTCTCTTTAAATAAGGATTGTTACATATCGAACAATTGCTACAACTTTACCTAATTTTTTTGATTTCTCATGAGTCAATGGTCATCTTAGTATAGTTTTAAAACAAAGATTGGGGTGCACCAGGATGATACTTAATAGCATGACTGGTTATATCTGGCAGAGGTAATTAGAAATAAAACATGGGCCTAATACAGGTCTGCTTTAGATAAAAGACTTTTGTGGCCGAGGATTCAACTGCATTTAAATTATGACTTAAAATACTGGAAACAGAATATACGTACACTATAAAAAGTGTATGTAGTGCATATAATATCATATTACATCAGAATGATTGCTGCATTAAACATCTGATCTAAGGTTTTGTCATCAGGGTTTTATGTCAGGTTTTAGCATTCATTTCTACGTTGTGCCTGAAGAGAGATAATTGCCTCTAAGCTAAAGTCTAACTTTGAGTTCATACGTCCCGTCCCTCTCTTCGACTCCATCAGTCGAGCACGCTAATGAGTGTTTCCTAGCAACAGTTAAAACAGGGCTAGTAAAGTCAGCATTGGCAAAAAGACTGCTACTCACTGAGATCTTTTTCTTTTCTTCTCAACAAGCTATTCATGTGCCATCTGCATGCAGTAACAATGCCCGTTTTCACATTAACATCAGAAAGATTGTTCTCCTCTGCCAAGATTTAATTATGTTGCATTCTAAATTAGCCACCATCTTGAAGCCCCAGTGCCATGTCTTTGATGGAGTAACATGGATGATGGGAAGAACTCATGCTGGACATGAAGCTGACAATATACACACATACCTATACATGCATAATACCTCACCCCATGTGTCTTTGCCTGCAACAGTAACATGCTGATATAAATATATCCTGGACAGAACTGTTTTTTTCACCCTGTAATGACTGTGCATGTGCACTGACACCAGGTGATGGTGTCCTGAGGGGTGGACACAATAGTTGGTTGTATGTATTTATAATTAAAATATGTGACACTGGTATTCTTCCCAGAATTGTAATGACTGAAATTATGCCTTGTATTATCCCTTTTAACAAAGATTGAAAAGTGAAGGAGCCCCTGTCATCAGAGGATGATCGCCACAGAGATCTGTGAGACGAGACAAATACGACTCAAATTAGCCTTATTGGCAAATAATCCACATTTGCGTCACACCTTTAGAAGCCAAAAATTGCAATTTGATTGTAGTATTATCCAGAGTGCAGACGGAGTGCTGTCATTCAGTGTGTCACATGAGAGGATTGACTCCTGATCAACTGTAAGCAGAGAGGAGGGGGATTTCAGAGAGTGTCTCATTTTCTGTGAACCTATAAAACTGCGCGTTGGCAAACAGGTTTGGCTCTTAAGATTGTGTATCTCAGACATTAATGCATCTTTCACATGCACAAAGACAAGTTGTCTCTTACAGAATTTTGTTATTCATCTAGTTTAATCCTAAGAGCAGTGCCTTTAAAGGCTTGACCGAAGAGGCTCTGCTCCAAATAAAACAGCGTTTGATCGATGTGTGCCTGAGACTGGGTCCATTCTTAGAAGAGAGGTTACCAGGGAGGCTGGCAGCATGCCAAAAAATGGTCATGGTTGTCTCCTCTAATAACACATCAACTTATGCAAAGTCTGCTTACCTCTCAACTCATTTCAACCCGTGTACTGGGAAGTAGTCAGGTGTATCAGGTGGCTGAACCCCCATCCCTTCATATAATGTGGAAAAACATGATGCAAATGCAAAGGGTAAGGACTTTATCTTTCAAGGGCAAAGCACAGGAGAGGCAGGGATTGCAAGTGCTGTGTCATCATCATGCAGGGAGACCATCTGAATGTTATTATGCTGTCTGATTTGAGTGCCAGCTTCAAGGGCATTTTCTACCCAGGTACTGAAGTTCTTTGTGGCACTCAACTAGACTATAATTTCATTAATGCAAGACAAAAATATTTCCCTTTATTTACCTAGTCCTTAATAAGTGTACTTCTGAGTCCTCACATTTTAACAATGTCCAGTCAGGAGACTATCTGTTGGCTCCAAGGTTACAGCTGTTTGCTGGCTCTGATGTCTTGGGGGAAACTTTTTATATATAATAGTGCTGCTAAGTAAGTCTGTTTTGTTTTACTGATCAAAGAGGATCAAATGGCACTTGAGGTTGGCTACTTGGAGATTTAGAGTTTTCTATATTGACAGTGTTCCACCTACACCTACAACTGAGCATTGACAGCCTGTAGTAGTTGAAAGTGTAAACATATGTTTAATTTATTTCTATAATCAAAGTAGCAAGTCTTGTTTCATCAGCTTATGTTCTCCTTTTAACACAATCACACCAGAGCCACAGATGGGCTACACTAGGCACGCCTGTTGCATATATAATCCAATCACATATTCATGTTCTTCTTGAATACTTTTAGTTTAGTTTTCATCATTATTTTTTCTTTGTTGTTTTTTTTTCAGCTTCGTAAATTGGCAAAAATGCAATTCATTGTTAAATGTCATGCAATTTAGTGTGATGACAAAGAGAAATCTCAGGCAGCGTAATTAGCAGGCGAAGCATACCAGGCTATTTCAATTTTTTTTATACTCCTCTCTGGCATCTGTAGCGGCATGATTATCAAATGTTTTGATGTCAAGAGAGAGAAATGTTGACTGACAGGCCTGGCCAGGCTGGAGCACCAGATCATACAATAACTGACAGCAGAGACCCATCCTTTCTCCTTTACACAAAAAAGGAAAGAAAACAAAGCAAACAAAACATTTAATTATTCTTCCACAGCATCAACAGACACAGGCGGAGTAGAATTGATGTGCGGCAGTGAGCCTGACGGGGCCATTTTTGAGTGTCGAAAGAGACGAAACATAAACACAACACCACAGAGTGAAAAAAGCCTTGATAGGAATGCAAAGATTAATTGAATATGCTAATTTGCTTTTTAGATACCTGTTTATGAAAATCCATTAAAATCATACACATAATAATATCCAGCAGCTGAGTGCAGTGACCTTCACTGCTCGAGATATCTGTTTTCAGCCTTAATTGATAAATATTTTAGTGAGAATTACCACTGTGCGTCTGTTCATTAACACAAAAAAATCCTGGATTTTTTTGATTTCACAGCGACTTCCATTCTGCGTGTAAAAGGCATCAAAAGCCTGTAGTATAGGATAATCCAGGATAATCTATGGAACAGGAAGAGACATGCCTGGAGCTTTCGCCCTTTTAGATGTCTTTGTGTACCCACATTGCACGTTGGCAAAATTGTGTTTTTTACCTCACTATCCATAACAAGAACATCACCACAAATGAAAACATTGTGTCCTAGTTTGCATAATTAATCTTACTGGAGAAGAGAGAGGAGGTGTAAACTCCAGATGCCACTCTAAACAGAAAACAAGGCATCAGTATGCAAACAGCTGAAAAAACAGGGATGTACCAGACAGTCATACGGCGGTCCCATTACATCCCATAAAAATACAAGTGCCCCCGTGCAAAGGTTTTGGCAAGATACAAGTGTATTCATCTTTTCACTGTTTGCTAACAGCCTCATTGCTGCACTTCTGCCAGATTCTTTGAGCCAAATTCAAGTGGGCCTCAAAGCTGGCTGTTCTCAAGGCTGCCAGTCTAGTGGGAAGGAAACAACCAACTTCAGAGAAACAATCGAACCTGCTCCATCCATCATTCAAACTGCACAGAGAGCTTGATTTGGAGAATGGCAAAGCCTCCTGTTTCTCAGGAGTAATATCTCCATACAGGATATTGGCTTTGTGTCCCTTCAGCTAAACAAAGAAGTAGGCATTGTTCGTTAAGCATTTGTCCGTCCGGTTTCTTATTAAATAGATGTTCAGATCTAAACACTATTATGAGCCTAGATTTAATATGGTGTGATTGTGTGTGTGCGTGTGTGTTTTTTATGAGACTGCCGCTCCTATTGCATAGGGGTATTGAAGTATTCTCTGGTGTTGCACTGAGAAATTTTTAATGTGTTGTCCAGAGGAACCAGATAAATGTGCAGTGGGATGGTCAGCTGTTGATCTCAACTACAGATATTTGAATCTCAGAAGCACTGGATGTAGCAGTCATGCAAATTATTCCGCTGATTTTGCCTCTTGCCTGGCATTGTACTGTACTTTGAACTACTACTACATGGACACCAGATAATCTTAACTGTTAATAATAAAAGCCACATGTGTGTTTTACCAAGAAAAATGAATAATGAAATATTTTAAATCGGTGTGTATATGACAAATGTTTCCCTTTAAATAGAGGAATTGCCCTTCTTAAATAATCCATAATGACAAAGTGAAATGAGGCTTTATAAAGATCTGCAAATATATTTAAATGAAAAAGCCCTCATTTGTGGAAGTATTTACCTCTTTTGCAGGGGATTTCCTAGTTACAATCATGTGCGCCGCACTGTGTGCTTTAATTATCCCTAATGTTTCTGGAACCTGTGCCAAATTTCATGGAATGTGCACATAAGAGCAGGTAGATATAAGCCACTCTTGAGCGAAAGGCATGTTAAAGCCTACTGAATTTGGCAAATTACTTTTAAGGGACTCTGGTCTATCATCTGAAGAGACAAAGATGTAAATCTCTGGACAGAACTCCAAGCTCTGTGTCTAGCCTATATCAGGCACTGCTCATCTGGCTAATACCATCCCTACTGGGAAGCATACGTGTGGAAGACAACTAGGAAGGATCACTGCAGTCAAAATAGAAACACCCTTGAAGAAAAGGCCAGACTTATCCACAGTGCGCAAAGTCTCAGCTTAGGACAAGATGCCTTTCTTCTCAACAATGTAGCTGGAAGACAAGTCTCTGACTGTCCTTGAGTAGCCCCGTAAAAAGCCCAGAGTTTAACCCCACAGGACATCTGTGGAGAGGCCTGAAGAATCGCAGTTGACATACAGTTTATATCCAATCTGATGGAGCTTGAGAGGGTCTGCTGGGAAGAATTCGATAAAGTTCCTCTGGGCTGTAATTGCTGCCAGGGAAGAAACAAGACTCAACGGTCTGAATGTTTGAAGTTTTACATCATTGACAGAATCAATTCTTTTTCGACTGTAAATTTCAACATTTTTAATACGTCTTGAAAAATGTAAGGTGTCATATTTTCATTTGGTCATTGTAGTTATCAAGTCTACACTGGCAAAAATGATGAAATTATGAATTTGACATTTATAAATGGAACACACTGACCACAGTTTAGCAGAAAGTGGAGTAATCAGAATACTTTATGAATCAAATGCATTGTTGTATGGGTTGGTAGTGGTTGGGTATGAAGGCTTGAAATGATTCATTCTATTTCTGCAAAAAAATATATGCAGGTTGCCTTAACTGAGGAACACAGGAGACATGCTTTATTTCCAATATTCCTCACTTTGAGGAAAAGCATTGTTACCATGAGGGCTGGGTATCATCACTGATTCGCAGAATCGATTCGATTCCGATTCACAAGGTCCCGATTTGATTCGATCCACGATTCGATTCGATTCGATTTGAATCGGGGAAATTTTGCATCAGACAGTCAGAAATATTATGATTCTGATCACTTATCAGTACATATCCATATTTTTATATCTATAAAAAGAAAGTTGACACTTGTGAGATTTCATCAGAGGTGTAAGCATCACAGCAGATGCCTTTGTGTCAAAGTAACTGAGCATAAAAGACAGGAAAAACATGAAGGAGATATTCCTGGCCTGGCTTTTTATAGCAGATAACCTTAAAAATATTCTGCAGTAAAACAAAAACAGAAGAAAACTATGAATCAACATATTAACATTACCTGATAATTTTAAAAAGTTTAAATTTGTTCAGCATTGAACAGCAGAAATTAGACTTTCTTTTTGGAAGTCAGAATCAGAGAGCTGTCGGCTTTCAGCCCCGACGGCGTGTCCGCGTACGTGCCGTCGGGTGAGAAAGCCGACATCTTACTGATTCTGATGCGCCGGGTCCGCGCTTTGTGTTTACGTCTTTTTGCGGAATCCATTTACCTGCTCTCATTTACTGTGTTAGCTCTTTGGTGGTGGTCGAAATAGTTTTGTGAGGTTTAACCTGAGATTCTGGCATTTTGGGCGAAATAAATGTATATTTAAAAATCGATTCAGGATTTTAATGAATCGATATCGCTTTATTCAAGCTACAATCGATTTTAATCGGAAAATCGATTATCAAAACCCACCCCTAGTTACCATATACAATAGTCACGTTGATGTGCATGCCAACATGGGTGATTGTACTTTGACACATTTAAGTGTCTAGATCAGTCATCCAAATGTGTGTTTGTGTGCGCTGTCATTGAAAAAAAATGCAGACTGCTTATTTTTTTCTATGCTGCTTCAATATTATAATATTAAATTACTCTGAGTTAGATTAAAGGTATTTAACTTAGGAGGTCTGTCTCTTTATTAAGAAATTTGGATGGTTTCAGGTCATCCCTGTTTCAGTTTTAGATGATTCTGTTGTCTAGAATACACTCGTAAATATACACTCATGAGCCAATTCATTAAATCCAGGTCAGACTCCGACTTGACATCAAAACTGCTCTAATTTTTGTGGCTTAAATTCAACTAGGTCCTGGAAACTATGCTCAGTGATTCTGGTCCATATAAACATGATAGCATCACACAGTTGTTGCAGATTTACATCCATGGTACAGATCTATGAAAGCCATTTAACTACAGTGAACTCATTGTCATGTTCAAGAAACCACTTTGATATGATTTGAGTTTTGTGACATGGTTTGTTATCAAGCTGGAAACAACCATCAGGAAATGGTTATACACTGGACATAAAGGGATAGACATGGTCTGCAACAATACTTAGGTAGGCTATCGTATTGAAATAATGCTGAAAGGGTAAAGAGTCCAATGTGTGCTGTGAAAATACCCCCCACACCATTACACCACCAATCAGTTGATTGGTGGTGTAATGGTGTGGAGCCATGCTTTCATGTTGTTTCTGACAAAGTCTGACCCTACCATCCAAATGTTGCAACAGAAATTGAGACTAATCAGACCAGGCATCATTTTCCAATCTTTTGTTGTCCAAAAGCTGTCACGGGCTGGGTCTGTAACCCAGCGTTTTGAGTTCATTTTGTATTTTTGATTTTCTTATGTCAGATTGCCATTATATAAAGTTCTTGTGGTATTATTTAGTTAGGGTTTAGTTGAGTTTTATTCTAGGTTTTGTCTTATCCATGTCTCTGTGGTTTATGAGTCTTTTCCTGTCCTCTATATAGTCTGTCCTGTCCTCTGTGTTTTGCTTTCTGTTATGCCAGTGCTTTGGTCTCTCCCTGTGTTCCATGTCTCCTCAGGTATTTCATGTTTGCGTGTTCCACGTTCTAATTGTCAAGCTTGTGTTGTCATGTCTACGTTCCATGCTGTTTCCTGTTTTATTGTGAAAGTCCCTGTCCTGTGTGCAGTGTGTCTAGTTTTGCTTCCCCTTGTCTCGTTAGGTCTGAATTGTCCCAGCTGTGTCCCCACCTGTTCCCCATCTTCTCATTACCCTTCTGTGTATTTAAGTCCTCTGTCTTCCCCTGTTCAGTGTTGGGTTGTCTGTTTGGCTGGCTGCATGTGTCTGTGAGCTTTGGCTCGTCATGTCTCAGGTTTTTCTCTCAAGCTCCTGTTCATGTTCTGTGTATCTCACGTTATAGTTTTTCATGTTCCTGTTCAGGCCATGCTCATGTCACAGTTTTCATGTTTTATTTTTAGTTTTGCCCAGTTCAGGTTTCAGGTTAGTTTTTCTCCAGTTTGCCTTGCCGTATTTTTTTGTTTTGACATCAGCCCAAATAAACGGCTCGCTTTCTGTTATACTTTGTTTTTCTCCCGTGTCTGTGTTTTTGGTCCACATCTCAAACACACCGACAATCCCTGCCGTGACACAAGCAGCCTCAATTTCAGCTGAAAGAAGTGGCACCCAGTGTGGTCTTCTGCCGCTGTAGATCATCTGTTTCAAGGTCCAGGGTGTTTTGCTTTCAGAGATGCTCTTCTGCATACCTTGGCTGTAGGGAGTGCTCATTTGAGCTACTTTTGCCTTCTTATCAGCTTCCTATGTAGTCTCCATCAGTTTGGTCATGCATTTCTTGGATCAAGAAGAGATTTTCACCCAGACAAATGGCCGCCCACTGGACAGTTTCCTTTTTTCTGTAAACTCCAGATCTGGCTGGGTGCGAAAATCCAAGGAAATTAGATTTTTCTTGGTAAATTTTCTTGAAAATGTCAGCACTGGTCTCCAGTTCTAATAACACTGATGTTTACTGAAACTGACACCAACATGAGCAATTTCTGAAGAATACCATCTATATACTCTAAATGGGCTCCTACACTCTTCGTACAGCATTGTTTTTTGCCAGTGTTGAGTATATACATAACATGAAGGAACTGACACTTTGACACAAGGCTTTGGTCCACAGACAAGCAATAAAACTGCCATGATAAAAATGTTTGAACTCACCTCCAGCAGACTCCCAGGATGAGTGTTTGCTGTGGATATTAGTGTGACGACAGGACAACATGAGATGGGTCCTTTGAATAGAGAGCACAGAATGAAATGTGGGTTATCTGTGATGGTGCAATAGCTTTGAAAGCTGTGAAATAGACTAAAACACACAGATCTGAAGTTTAGGGGTTTTTTTCCCCTTTAGGATAATGAAAGATGAACGGTCCCATCATGCCAAATTTATTTTTGCTTCAAGAGGGCTGTCATTACTCGCTGTAATTTAGAAACTCAGCCAATCATTTTGGTGACATGTATCAAGTCTTCTTGATTCATAGCGTATCTGCTACATTTGTTTATTTCTGTTGTATTAGTTTCTTTTGTGGTAATGATTGTAACTGCAGTTGTCTATGTTGATTGTCAGGACATTGACTTGATAGGATGTGATTGAAGTGATATTAATTTTACATATTGTTTGTCAACATTTGGCAGCAGAACCCTCAGGCACATTACTCACTGTAAAGGGTCTATTCTTGACCTCTCCACTGTAAAAAATAGACATTTCTTTAGGCCCTCTCCACCTAGATTACTGGATGCTAATGCCAGTGAGGCTGACTGGTTTCCCCAGGCATGTGAAGTCTATTTTGGGACCAAGTATCCCAGTGGGTACATGGTGAGGTGTTTTTCAAGCCCACATGTCTGTTACACATTCATGAAACACCCTTTCAATAAAAGCACAGAGTTGGCTTTCAAAGCCCTCCTGCTATCTACTGGTAAATATCAGCTGCTAATTAGTGGCTGATATGTACCAGTTATTTTACTTAAATATATTTGGCATTCACAAAGATTGCTTCATTACGTTGAACATAATCTCTCACAATTTTCTGAAAGTCATAACATTCAACCTATAGATTTGCTTTATTGGACATGTCTATTTCCAAATTATTATTATTATTATTATTATTATTTATTTATTTTTTTTAAAAGCCAAAGGAAGAAAATGCAAGAAATGCTGAAGGTGCTTCCACATTTTGCCATGAGACCAGGCTGTTATTTTTTCTACCAGTCCTGTTAATGGCATGTAGTTTTTACACCTTTGGATATGGTGCAATATTGCCACCCCTGCACAAAACGAATGTTTCCTTAGGCAATGCTTCAACTTTCTTAAGGGTCTCTGCTCCCTGACTGGAAAAAAACAAAAACCAATCCCCAAGTTTCTCTTTAGTAGCACCAGCCTTGCAGGGCCAGTTAGGAAGCACTATGACGCCAGCGTACAGTACAGCTTTGATCTTGTACGTTCTGGGCTTGTGGGGGTTCTGGAAAATTAAATTAAAAGGATTAAATTGTGACCACCTACATGACCAACTGGCTGCGTATCACATGGAAGTACCTCCTACAATCTCAAGTTATCCTCTTGTTTGACATACCGTGTTGGTTTTGCATGTTTGGCTGGATCAAACACAAGCACCTGTTGTATAAACATGTTCCTCTCATCTCTTTTTATTATGAGCCTCAAAGATCCACTGACGAGTATCCAGTATAGTCAGACTCTCATTTTTGAGAACCATGTAGGGACAGGTATGAATAGTTATGGTTTCTTTTTGTTACGATTTCTATTGCTTGTTTGTCCTTTGAACCTATTTAAGGGTACCAACATGTGTTGTTTGTTACTGCTGCACTGCTACACAATGTGCCATCTGCTTCCTGTAAATGAGACCACCGATGCCTGTCACCAATTATTGTAAGATGTATTAACATTTTAAAACAGAGGTTTGAGGTTAAGATACAAATCACTTTCATAATATTTGGAGAAAAAAAATGATTGAAACCCAAGCTAATTGAGTTTAAAATTAGGGTAAACCCAATTATTTCTTATGGCACTGAAGGACAAAATGAGAATTGGGACAACAAAAAGCAATACATTTATTTTAGAATGGAAACTGCTATAGGATGAAATTAGAGGCATTATAATAATAATTTGAAAGTATTGTATTTAGGATGAGCTCTGGTCTAATCTGCTAAAAATGAAAGTTTACAAGCCATGTTTACTAAATGTTGTTGAGTCATCTGCAGCTGTTATGTCTTTCTGTTCATTTAAATGTAAGTGCTGTTTGACAGAAAGGTGGGTTTGTTATGTTTACACACATACGACATTTTTTGAAAGAGGAAAAAGCTTGTCTTAGTCCTACAGTATGGTTAGGATGGATTTGAAAGCATGTAGCTTAAATACCTCGAATTGCCTGACATAACATAACCACCTCTAAGCTTACTCACTGAAGTTAATAGTGGACACTGAAAGATTTAACAGTATGAACTGCATTAATTAGCAGCTACTAGCAATTAACCACCATAAAACCTCTGCCTTCGGGCGCAAGTAGTTTTTATTTAAAACTTTATCTAATAGTCTGTGGCTAATACTGGACATCTTTATTAAAAAAAATCCTACAGTGACCCACTTATTTAATTTTCAGGGACGTTTCAGTTGTATGCCTTCATTTGGCCCATTTCATTACATTTAAAAACATTGGGCAGGATTACCCAAGCCATTTAAAAAAAAAAACATTGGTTTTACTCTTACCCTGTATTTGTCAGCACAGATTACATATCTCCTGGTAGTGCAGATGTTTGTTTGTTTTTATAATGACACTGTGAAATTCCTTTTTCAGTGAGCTGGAAGAGGAAGACAGGAAGGAACCTCTTTTGACTGAAGATACTGTAAGTGTCAGGCCAATAAGTGACAATAAGTGACTTATATGTGTATATATATATATATGCATGTATATATTGTGTCTATTTTTTACTTAGTGTAGTGTCTGTCTTTGTTACTGTTTATATTGGAGCACTGTAACCAAAATAATTTCCCCTAGGGATCAATAAAGTATTCTGATTCTGATTCTGAATACGCTTTTCATCAGATCTGTCATTTGACCTGTATGGAAAATGGACAGGGCCTTTAATGTCGCCCTTTACCCCACGCTATACACTCCCAAATTCCAATTTTCCACCAATTGTGTAGTTTATAAAAATGCCTTAATTATATTTACTGAAAATGACATCTTGGCCTCTGTTATTCTCTGATGCACGCACACAGTATCAATCAAATCAGTAAATCCAACAGGGAGCCAGAATGCTTGATGGCCTCTGGTCTCGTTTGAGATGCAGACATTGTCCTGTTGCCTCCTTTAATGAGATCTGGAGGCGTGCAATCTAATATTCACCAGTGAGGCTCCAACATGGCCCCTGAGCCTGTAGCCGAGAAAGCTGTGTGTTAATTCAATGAAGTGAAGTCAGCTGTGATCAGAAGGACCGGAGTGGCCATTCAGTCAGGTGGATGAGCGCCACTGGCTTTTGTGTTTTCTGTTTATTCGTTATTTAGTAGGCCGGACTTTTACTTGAATGTTTGGATAAATATTTCAAGCAATTCAATCAAGCAGAACTGCTTTGGGATTGAATCTTAGAAACCGACACACCGGGGGCAACAAAGGTACATAAAGCCTGACTATGAATAACAAACATGAACAGCGCAGAGAGAATTGCTTATTGCACTTAAAATAACAACACAGTCTCCCAACAGTTTGTGAAATAGTCACGACTTGTAATCGACTGGTTTGTGCCTCCGGACACTAGATTTTCAAGTGGGATTTTTCACAGAGTGAATAGTTTTGCTACTCCCAAGTTCAAGTCATAAACATCACACATTTGTATTGTTTTTCAATATGTCAAGAACTAAAAAAAATACTTTACTTGGTTACATTTAGGCATTTAAAATGACTTGGTTATGATTAGAATATAGGAACTAATTTGTTACGTTTAAACAGAAAAGACTTTTTTAGGTTTAGGCAATAACACTATTGTGTTTCTCTGCTCGGTCTGTGCTAAATATCTGCTGCAGACCTGAAATGTACTTTCTTTTGAAATACACTACTTCAAAAATTGTGGTGTCAAATTATGTTCATAAACACAAAAGAATAGTGATTTTGTTTTTGTGACTACTTCATGTTGCTATGACAGCAGGCTGAAAACAGAAGTTTTATCTTCACTTCTGGCAGTGAGATTAATTACACAAACGCCAACATACTATACGGATACTATATGGAAAAAAGTATTGGGTCACACCTTTTAATCTTTCAATTTAAGTCTTTTTAGTCACATTACCTCAGGTGTGTAAAATCAAGCAGCTACCCTTGCAGTCTGCCTTTACACATATCTGTGAAAGAGTGGGTCACTTTAAAGAGTGGATCAGGTGAGTGGGTGACATTTCTTCCATGCTAATGATATTTCCTCTATATTTTTATTTTGTTAGTTTTCCAAGTTGGCAAAATCATTGTAATTAGTTCTCTTTTGTTTTTGTTTTAATTTTAGTGAACTTAAATGTTTTTTTTCGAATTCAGTTTCTAGCTTAATTTTCATCAACTGTAATAAGCCCGCTGTAAAACTCAGTAACTGCGAACTTCCAAACATCAGCACAAAAACTGTGTGCTGGGAGGTTCATGGCATGGGCTTCTATGGCTATGCAGCTCCTGTAGGTTTGATGTGTAGGTAGCCCAGTACACACAGTGTATGCCTCCAATTAGGAAAAGGCATGTGGTAATCTGTTCGAGTTCAAATTATGTGGCGTTCATGAAGTGGAAGCTGGCCTCCTGCTGAGGCTGGAATAATCTGAATAATCAAGGACATTCATAATTTGAGTGGTGAGGGTTTATTACATTTTCTGCTATCTTCTCATACCTGTTTGTAGAGGACAGTAAACCTTGAGAGATTATTACTGTATATCAATAGATAGTCCCGGCTACTGTCTCTGCTTTTGGCTTTTTGGTTTGAAGTCGGTCATCATTCCTGTTTTGTTGCTAGTAGCCACTCAAGACATTTGTCTATAGTTACATCCTGTGGTAATTTGCTTTTGGTTTGTAATGTAACCTGTAAACAAGCAACTACAGACTTGTATTAAAAGCAGCAGAAAGTCAAACTTGGCAATTTTGAGATGCTGTGCTCAATTTTCCCAAACTGTTTCTTAATTTTTATGAAAAAAAAAAAAAGAAATTCCCACTAGAATAAAGGTCATCTAACCCTGTTCTTTGTGTGGACTGCAGGTAATAGCAGTTACATTACCTCCACTATGAAAGCATCAGTTATAAATGTTGCAAATTAAAAGGAGTGTTGTGCTCAGTACTGTGCTCAAAAGAAGTGTAAAATAGTTTATTTGGACTTGCTAAACATTAATTAATGCAGAATAATTCAGAATAATTCTCTTGAGTTTCTCTGTACATAAGTGTACATTTGCAGATAGCACTAATTAGCACTGTGATTTGAAGCAGTGTAGCACCCACTCCTATCTGATGATGATGATGGTGATGATGATAGTCCCTGCGTCTGTCCCAGCTGTCACCCGTGATTGATGGACTGTGCACTTCCCACCTCCAGTTGCCGGTGTTCACTGCTGTTTACCTGATCTCACATCCAGAGATGTTTAAGTGGCCTCACATTAGCAAGCATATTAATCATCCTTCATGCCATATGATTGGGTTAAATCCTAGTGTACCCAGGCCTCTACATTTTGCCTGAGGGAAACAGAAAGATGAGCGCATTTATTCCCCCTTTAAACTCATTTAATGTTCGTCAGCCACTGAAAAGAATGTACGGCTAACACACAGGTTCACTACGCTTCAAAATAAAAACAACATGACCAGAACTGTGTTCACCAAATTACCCATATGACGAAAGACGAGCCTTAATGGCTTCCAACGTTAAGTGTAGTGTTTCAGAGGTGATTCATTGTTTCTTCGCTTAAAGTAAACATCTTTGGGATTATTAAAAAAAGGAAAAGTTTTTTCCATTAAGTAATTTGGTGGTGTTTTTACAGCAGTTTTTGTTGGTGTAGTATTTTGCAGATATTTTATAGTGTTTGACCGAGAAGGCTGTATAACCTCCTGACATTTTCAGTTCGCAGAAAGCACAGAACAGTGTGCTGAGCCATTTTAAATTTCACATTACTTTAACAACTAATAAGTGGCTGATGTGTTCACCTCCCCTCATCTAACTGCTAAAAGTGCGATGTTTTGGAAAATAGCAGAAGCACTTTGTAGATGCACGGTAATCATGTAAGCCAAAGACGAGTCACATTTATGTAATTTGCAGTTGTGTTTTTGCGGTGGTTGTTTTTATTTACAGTTTGTGGATGCACTTACAGTACTGTGCAAAATTCTTGAGTCACCACTCAATTCTTTCTATTTTACTAGGAAAATGGGAAATAGGTGCAATGATTTACTGATTTACATACACGTAAATACAACACAACTCTAACAAACTTAAAAGTTAATATTTGACAAAACACGACCTGAACTTTCTCAGTCAAGTCTTGATGCATGCTCAATCATCCAGGTAGGGAAATCTCAAAAAGTTGATTGTGTTGATCTGGATGGAGCGGGGAGTCAAGGAGGCCATTTACGTGAAAAGGGAAAGACCATCTCTGAATCGAGGAGGGGGCCTAAGGGTACATCTTTCGCCATCTGACAATGCTGTGGTTGCAGCCATTCCCCAACTCT
>VUQG01008490.1:6823-30420 GCA_015106755.1 Etia nguti | reverse complement strand
CAAGTGACTTCTTCAGTCTCAGCTGACTGCAGGTTTCCCCAATCTTATAAACAGTACAGGAACGCTGGTTTGAGCGCGGAGTCAAGGAGGCCATTTACGTGAAAAGGGAAAGACCATCTCTGAATCGAGGAGGGGGCCTAAGGGTACATCTTTCGCCATCTGACAATGCTGTGGTTGCAGCCATTCCCCAACTCTCTATGAATGGTGCTCATGGCCATTGATCAATGGTCTTTGATCAGTGGGTTTTGGTCAGTGGTTGTTGATCAATGGTCATGAGAATTTGAATGTTGATGATCAAATAACTGACCTCACTGTCCATTGTTATCCAGTGGTGCTAGTTTCAGTCATGAAACTGGACTGTTTATAAGATTGGGGAAACCTGCAGTCAGCTGAGACTGAAGAAGTCACTTGGATGAGTGGCGAAACGTTTCTCCACTGAAAACGCTACGTCCAGATGAACAGAATCAATTTTTTGGGGTTTCTCAGTCAAGCTTTTTGTCCTTTTTTTAAAGCAGTCTTGAGAAATAGTTCTCCAGGGTTCTTGAAGGACATTCAGATCTCTTCTTTGGATGTTGGCTGCCTTTTTTCTGTTGACTAATATAAATTGAAATAACTTGTTCAGTTATGTACAACGTAAAGTTCTGCATATTTCACTGAGGTTTGAGTTGCTGTTTGATATCAGGATCAGTAGACGGTCTTCAACAATCTATTTTGACTGGCTGTGGTCTAACTTTTTGAACTATTTGGCTAGTCCGATAAGTAAATTAATTGCTAGGAATGTCCTTACTAAGGACATATTTATATTGTAGAAAACTAAATGCAACTTAAAGCTCAAGTAGTCAGCATGTTTATGATATTGCTGGACAAAACATCCATGTTCCTTTCAGCAATTTATTTCAAGGGATCTGTGAACTAGCGTTGGCAAATGTATTAAAATAGTTGATCATTCCTCTCTTTGATTTAGTTGAAGTTGAATATTTACGGAGTTGAATTCTCAAGGAGGCAAACTATTGAAATTTAAACCACAATTTAAAACTATAAAAATGATGAAATTGAAAATGGACATAGACTAGTCCAGTTGTCCAGTGTCAGTGAAAATGAATTCAATTCTTCTTCTTCTGTGCACTTTAGAAAATCTAACCTGTGATGGAAGACTGACCAATCCAATCTGAGGTCTCTGACTGCATCAGTGAAGGTGTATGAAGTAGCATGAAGAGGGGAAAAAAAAGTCTTTACAATTAGTTAAGCAGAGGACTTTGATTTTGGAGAGTGGTGATTGAATCCTGTGTGAAATCTGAAGTCGGCAACTAAGTATTCTTTTAAAATATGTGAAGCGTGTGCATATGCCAAGACTTTTCTAGATTACGGCCTACTGCAGATTTAATCAAATCCACTGGTGACACATCTACCACATTTTCAAATTGGTAAGAAAACACTTAGTTTTTTTTGTTTTGGTTTGTTTTTTTGGGAGGGGGGAGGGTTGGCCCAAATATAATGACATTTCCTTGAACCTCAGTTGTTATTTTTAATTTTTAAGCAGTATAGTGAACACGTTAAATATAGTACTTCATAAATATCAGCAATCAGTTGTGAGCTTGTTAACATGCTGAAGTGAGCATATAGCTCAAAGCAGCACTTAGAACTGCTAGCATGGTTGCAGAGACTATTACTCCTGTTACTGAGATTAAAATGGAATCTTAATAACACTGAGGCTGACATAATTGCTTTTTGCATATCCCACCATATTAAAGTGATGTGGTACCGGCTTGATTATAAAGATGGTGATAAAGATAATGGTAATCTCTTGGGAAATCTCATTTAGGTTTAACCTTATTTGTTAAAGAAGGACCCAAAGATAAGCTGGCAGATAGGTTGCCCATTAAAAATGTCAAGCACCAATGAAAACTAATCCCTTTTTGGTAGCAACATGGTTTTTTAAAACTTACACTATAGGTCAAACCAAGTACAAACAAATGAGGAAAAATGAGGATGTTATTGAACTTAAGGGGAAACAGAGTTAAAGCGGGTTTTCATAACAATTTCTAACTATTGCCAGCTTTGTAAGTGGCTGATATTTCCCAAACTAAACCTCTGTCAGTCACATTCTCATTCACTTTTTAAGCTTGTCATTGCCGGCACAAAATTAAATCCTTCTTTTCCACTGTCAAGCTTAGTATTCAGCAGTGTTTTCTTTTCAGAGAGGCAGACAGCAAGTCCTTGTTCTCCATTTTAATCTTGCTGCTATTTCATTTCCTGCCTTGCTCATTGAATCAAATTTGAGTCAGCTATTTGATAATGATGCGGTGTCACTGAGTTTCATGTAACATGCAGAACTGGGAATGTTCAACACAACAAAGCGGTAGTTTTGTAACTGATGCTGTGTGTTATAACTTAGTCCGTGAAGAACAAAGTAGAAGACCAAAGTAAAAAAAAAAAAAAATTGTGGACATAAAAATACTATTTGTTAAAGCAGATGGATTTTAAAATGTGCACTACAGAACACAACACCCATTAACAACATTTAACATTGCCATAAATTGCAACATAATCTTTTCGATACAGGAAAAAGAAAATAACCAGGCTGTATGTTATTAATGTGGTCATCTCAGGCACACAGCTCTACCTCTGAGTGCACAGCGCCACCCACCTGTTGTTTAGACCTTCTGTTTTCTAGTATTAGCCAATCAGAAGACAGTTGGTTTATTGCTCAGTCACACTAGAGTGAAAATAGATGGGCAACCTTCTTTTTGTGTTTGTAATTGCATGAATTTTTTTTATCATTCCACAATCAACTGGTTGCCCAAAGGATGAGCGTTCAACACCCTCAACCTCCGGACTTTTTACAGCAAGGTGAATGTATAGCATTTCCCTTGCATTGACCTCTGCAGGTTGCTTCCTCCCTGGTGGTAGGCAAACTTTCTACTTTAGTACAGTCCAAGAATACAAATATGGACCTGAAAATGAGTATAGCATGTCCCCTTTATATGAAAGATTCAGATTCTGAATCTGAATTCTGAATCTGAATCTTTCATATATTTAAACTATAGTTTCACATGGCCCATAAAGATTACATATATTCTCTAAAGAAATGTGCTTTTTGTGTTCTTCAGTGGCTTGAGGGTGCCACATAGTGTTTTTTAGTAACCATCAGATAGGATGGCTTGTCAATGCAGCTCTATGATCCTTATTTGGTGAGAGAGGGGGGGAAAAAATCCCCCTTGGATAAGCTTAAGAGAAGACAACACATGTGGAAAGATGGCCTGGCATGTTCAAAATGGCCACAGGGAAGCCATTTCCCACAATGCTCCCATTCCCCTGGCTCCTTGGTGTCGATCTGTCCTTTGTGAGCCAAAGCGTTTGAGACACATTGCGGTCACCATGGGCTGGAGGAGATATGACAAATACAAAAGACCGACCCTGTTTCCTCTTCTCCCCCTTGAGAGAGGAACGTGTGGCTCATTGATAGTGTGTGAGCTGAGCTGTCGAAGGCACTTCTGGTTTCTTTGGATGGCTGTCAAATTCATTAGTTAAGTTTCAGAAAATTTGCATACATGTTTAGCAGTAAGAAGCCCAGCTGCACTCTAATAAAACTGGATGAATTTCAGTTGCTCACAGGCCTTGCAGTGCAGCAAGTCTTTGCTTTGATAATGGGAACCACTAAAATAGGAAAAATGTGATAATAAGACAGTTAACTGCTGTGCTGACTTAACTGAGCAGGAGGGTAAAATAGTTTTCGTAATTGAATTAAATTAAGTCATTTAAAATTGAATATATTTAAAGTGGAACATTTGATTGGATTAATTTGGTTATTTTTAAGCCAAATTAATTAAAGCACTTAGATAAAGTACAGAATACGTTTAAATAAACTACTACTGAAACTGACATCTAGCTTTGGTGACGCTAACATAGTGGGCATATTACTGGTTGAAGAACAGATTGAGTCTACCACCCCCGGTTTGCACAGGTGTGTTGGAAAACTTCAACTTCTGAATTTTCTGCTCAAGTCTGGACAGGAATAGAAATGCAACAGTGTGAAAGGGCACCGCCAACTCCCAGTGTGTGTGAAATTGAAAGAAGGTTTTCTTACGCCTTGAGTTTGTCTCATGAAAGATAGCTTCGTTGTGTCAAATAACTCGCAGGGACCAAATATAGGAAGGCTAACACACACAGCGACACACCTCTGCCATCACATTCACATTGTTTTTGATTTGAACTTGTTGTGATCTGGAGCACAGACAGATTTCTTGAACACAAGTACACTGATGACATAAACATTTCTCTTTATGTTCACCAAAGTCCGTCCGTCCATCCATTTTCTACCGCTTATCGCAGTTCGGGTCGCTAGAGCAGCAGTCTGACCAGAGAATCCCAGCATTCCCACACCCCATCCATCTCTTCCAACTCATCTGGGGGGACAGCGAGTGGTTCCCAAGGCAGCCAAGAGATATACAGTACTTTCTCCAGGTTGTCCTGGGTCTGCCCTGGGGCCTCCTCCTATCAGGAGATATCTGGAATATCTCACCCAGAAGGTGTTCAGGAGGCATCCTAGTTAGAGGCCCGAAGTGCCTCAACTGGTTCCTTTTGATGTGGAGGAGCAGCGGTTCTACTAAGAGTCCTTCTTGAATGACCGGGCTCCTCACCCTATCTCTAAGGGAGGCCCGCTAAACTATGAACAAAACTCATTTCCACCACTTGATGTCTGTGACCTTGTTTTTTCGATTACAACCCGATCTGTCTGTCAGTCTCACGCTCCACTCTCCCCTCACTTGTGAACAAGACTCTGAGATAATTAAAATTCTCCACCTGGGAAAGTAACTTGTCCCTGACTCATAGTGGGCACTCCAACCTTTTCCGGAAGAGAATCATGGTCTCGGACTTGGAGGTGCTGATTCTTATGCTACATGCTCGGCTGAGAACAGCTCCGGGGGAAGCTGGATGTCACCGCCTGATGAAGCCAACAGAATAACATCGTCTGCAACAAGCAAAAATGAAAAAGTGCTTGGGCCCACTTCTGTGCTTCCATGCCCAGATTTTTAAGTAAAGTTCAAAGTTGCTTTGAAGATGGTAACTGAGTGGAGGAAGTCACAGACCTGGTCCTCATCTTTGAAGTGACCATTTCAAAGTCATGCCATCAACTCCAAACACTGTTTTGCCAAGATTGATTGTAGCACAAAAGCTACAGCTAAAGAATGTTTAGTGATGATGAGGATAAAAGATGAATGAGAAGCAACAAGTTAAGCCAGAGGTTGTGAGGCAGAACAATATGAAAAACAGGCCAGAAAGGTTGGGGCAATGAAACAAAAACAAATGGATGCATTTAGACACAAAAGGGGGTGCTTGGGTTGTCGTCCTGCTACTGAACTTCACATAAATCAGTTTGAATTGTTCTAATCTTTAATCACCACCACACACACAAATACCCATAAAACAGTGCTTGTTTTCAGCTTTTTCTCTGTGTTGTTGTCTTTTTTCTTTAACTGGCTCTTTGAATCCAAACACTGTGGGATGACAAACTAACAAGCGGCTCGTAAGTTGTTTATAAGCCCTATATAGCTCATATTGAACAAAACGCAAAAGTTTGACAAAGTAAACCCTCCTGCTATGACAAACTGTTGATAGTTTCTAAAGTAAATGTTCTGCACTTGCAAAAACACCAAACTTAGCTATGAATATGATATTATTACTTGATAATGATTGAAACCCAGAAACTGAGAAGAAACAAAGAGAGAAGGAAAGAGACAGAAGGAGCCATTGTCCCGGCCCAGTCTACTGATTGCTGCCAGGAAGAGGGAAATTGTCTCCAGCACCAAAGGTGGTAGAAACCACGGTGAGCATCATATTAACAGGATCAAAGCTGCTGCATTCTAATCTGTTCCTCAACTATGTGAAATATCTAGGGCAGGTAAGCTTCTCAAACTGCTCTTAGATCAGCTTCTGGTGACTCATCACGATGCCTGAGCCCGAGGCACTTCCAAACCGAGTCGATGTCAATATTAAGCAGCATTTGTTTTTGTGTTAACACCACAGGGACGTCAAAACATCTGAAACTGGGGGAAACTTAAAACAGATTGAGTGGGCCGGTGTAGGTGTGAGGTGCGGTCTGTGGGTTTAATCCATCACTCCACTCCTTGGGGAGTGTGGTTAGAGCTGCTTTTCAGCTCAGGGATTAAGCTACTGCTTGGTAGATATTCAAAGAGTAGCAGAATGCCGCTCCTGCTGCACATTTGTAACAAATGAGCACAAATGAAGCCCTTAAACATGGTGTGGTTTCCAATTTGTTTTTCATTGAGGTGCAACACCATGAAAGGCTGGAGTCTTTCCCAATCCGTATGAAATCAGACAGAAAACAGGGAAGATACAGCATAAAGCAAATAGATTTCCTCACAGTTCATTCTCACTGAGTTTTCGTATATGTACTGAAATGCATCAGACTTTCAGTAAAGTTCATTCAGATTCTCCCACTCACAACTGTTTCCCTGAGAAACAAACACTTATAGTATGTTTTTCCACCTGCTAGTCTGTGCTGTGATCGCGTCAGTGTAATATACGTTTGAAGAGTGAATCTAATCCAATATATGAGGAAATGTGCCAGTTTCAGGTTTAAAATGATGTCAAGATCCAAGATAAATGCATATTGTTTTTCTAAGCTGATTTTTTTTTGTGGCATTCATTATCTAATAGTAATTTTTCATGAATCTTTTCATTTGCTTACTTGGTGTTTGTTTTTTACTTTTAAGTTTAGCTTTCTGTTCTTTCACTCTGCTCGTTTTAAGCCAAAGAAATGCATCAGGACTTTAAGCAAAGCAGACATTTGGCCTTCTCAGTTGGTCTGCCTGCAGGCTTCCTTGAATTGAACATCCAGTGGATTGATAGCCTGACTCAGGAGCAATTTAGTAGCCTCTCACTGCCACTGTGGCCCATGCCCATCCCTGTGCCTCACCTCCAATAATGACATACGCAGAAGCTAACGTAATTGTGTTTACTTTAACAAACTTAATCTGGCAGGGAAATATTTAAACAGACCACAGGGGTGAACTCAATCACACTGATGATGCCTGTTCAGCTCGTGACTTTGCTTATTAGAGCCCGTGGCCACAAACTCTCAGATGGATTAGTGAGACTAGTGACAATCAATGTTTGCAGCATGCTTGCCTTAGACATGGATTTGTAATTTTGGCTGACACTTTTTTATATTCTCCATGTTCTCTGAAGACCACATGGTCTGACTTAAGTTCCTTCACTTTCTTACAGTATCAAAAGGAGTATCAGATACCAAATGAATTTGGTACTTTGGTACTTCTGGATGGCATTGGCAGTTGTTTTGTTTTTTTTCTTCACCCTTTTAATTTCACCATAAAGTACAGATTCTCTTTGATGATGATGCTATTCAAACATTAATTCCTGGCAATAAATTCAAAATAAAGAAAAAAAAATCCTACAAGGGAACACTGAAATCCTGAATTACGGTAAAAACACTTTTTTTTTCTTCATGCAGAATATTTTCTGGTCATCAGTCATGTATGTATTACCCAATCCCTTACTTCATGTGGTTAGAAGAGAGGTTGGCACTAAAACCTTAGCACTCAGCTAAATCTTAAGACTATTTTTGGCCACACAAACACTTCAAACCACATGAAAATGCTTTCAGCTGACACTTGAGTCTAAATAGGTTTGAGCTTGAATGCATGCTCACCAGCTTTACTAGGTATACTGTGCTAGGACTGGGTTGGTCCCCTTTTACCTTCAGAACTGCCGTAATCTTTTATTCAGATTCAACCAGGTGCTGGAAATATTTCTCATAGGTTTTTGTTTTCCATATTGACATGATAGCATCACTTAGTTGCTGCAGATTCATCGGCTGCACATCTATGATCAGAATCTCCCTTTCAATTTTCATCCAGAATTGCTCTGTTGACTTGTGGTGACTGTGGAGTATGTTGGAGTACAAAATCCCAGTAGATCAGCAGTTTCTGAAATATTCAGACCAACCCATCTGGCATCAACAACCATGCCACATTAGAAGTCACACAAATCACATTTCTTCCCCTTTCTGATGTTCAGTTTGACCTTCAGCAAGTCATCTTGGCCATGTCTGTAAGCCTAAATGCATTGAGTTGCTGTTTAGATATTTGTGTTAACGAGCAGTTAAACAACTGTACCTACTAAAGTAAGTGTAAAATGTATATTTCCCAAGAGTCTTTGCACTCTCCATAAATCCAAGCAACCTTTTCTTCAGGTTGATGAGGCCTACTCTTACTGCTGGAGTAGGAGAACCTGCAAAGAAATATAGCTTTAAACTGTAAAGATTTACAGTAGGATGCTGTTAATATGCTCTTCCTCAGTCACATTATTATACACAGTATTTATTCATGAAGGACAGCACATTAGAACTATTACAACACAATTAAACTTTACTTATTTTTCCTTTTCACATTCAATGAGGTGGCCTCAGATGTCGTTGCATTTCTCTGCTGAGCCTCGCAAAGGAAGAGGGATTTCTCTGCCTAGCCCACGGCAGCATGAGCCAAAACACCCAGATGCTTGTTTAATGCTGCGCTGGCTCACAGTCGGCTATAAATTGAACATTGGAGTATAATTCTGTGTGTCTGTTTGTTGTGTTCAAACACCGGTGAACCTTCTGCCTGCAAGACTTCATTAACACTTCCACAGAGAGGATTTTTAATTCCTCCCTCCCATATTTCAGAGATGGCAACAAGCGGTACCTTAGGCGATTGTTGTTCCCATCGAAGACGAAACAGGCACCTTTTTTTGTTTTGTTTTGTTTTTTTGTAATGTTGTGTTGCTCTGTCCTCAGCTCCGAGTCTGTTGGTAGTATGTTTCAAATTCTGTTTAATGTGTAACTTAATCATTAGCGCTGCGTCAAAGTAGGTTTGCAGTCACGTTGCTAGGTAACAAAACGCCTCCTAAGACCGCAGTTATTTCTGAAAACTACGTCAGGTTTTTCACACCTCCAAGAATAAGCGCTCTGCCGCACAAGCTGCTTTGTTAGACCAATAAGCTGAGGAATTTTGTAACTCTAAACCCAAAACTGCATTATGTTATTATTTGAAAAACTGAAGTAGTTTTATTAAATCTCAAATATCACGTAGATTATGTTTTCCAACCACAGAAATGCCAGTAAGAGTCAGAAAAGAACGAAAGTGCACCCAGAAATTGCATTTCAGTAAATGCAGTAGTTCAAAAAAAATTGTGACAGATGCACTGTAATTGTTGTACAGACAGGTTCAAAATGATGTAAACCTTACACATGATGTGAGCATCTTAGGAAGAAGCAAAACAAATTCCAGAGAGCTTTTAAGTCTACGGCATAAAAGCACCACAGCAACCATGTGTCCCATTGGAGTAATTGTCACAGCAGGGGTCAGCTCAATGCTGTATTCTTTCCCTTTCAGGCTGGCTCGCTCTCTGGATCACCAAACTTTTTTTTTCTTCACCCCACTGAACTGTTCCTGTTTTTAAATAGCCTCAAAAATAAGGAAAACTACAGAATTTATAATTTTTCAGCTTTTTATTTTCTTCCTTTTTTATGCACACCTAGGCCGCTTGCATTTACAGATGAAAAAGCAGCAGGCGTGTTTCAGGGCATCTGTTCTTAGTAAATAGCCGTGAGCCGGCAGTACCAAATGAAAGAGAAGTTGGGTTCTTAACGGAAAGAGAGTAGTGCTGAAGTCAATGGTTGCGTCTGCCCTTGGAATCAAGCTTTTTAAAGACCTAGACAAGCTTTGATCATGTACTAGAAAGCCTATGCTGGAGAGATGCATTAAAGAAGCTATGGTGGCAAGCTTTTTATGATGCCATACATTAGGCATCATTTTGTGGCCAGGAGTGAATACATGAATGTAATCCGAATCCACCAGAAAGGCACCATTATAACCTCTTAAGGATATACTTTAACTGTCAGTCTGTTCTCATTTGCAGTGATTCAAAGACTGCCTTATGTACAAGGTGTCCTTTGGGTTATTGCAGTGCAACACATGCTTCACATGTCACATTTAAAAGCAACCAAACCATGATCTTCTAATAAACCTCACCAAGGACTGAAGAATAGAAATAAAGTGGTGACTTTAGTATTTTATGTCCTAGGAATGAGCTAATTCACTGGAAATGGAGCTTTTTTGATATTTAAGAAACAAAACACTTGGGACCTTTAGTTCTTCAACTAAAATAGCACCAGTCATTTAACTGAGATTTTTTTTTTCTCCAAGGACCATCTGCCAAGATCATTCTCACTTATAAAGAAGGTCATCCAGCTGTTTGTATAATTTGATATGATTACAAGTGCAGCAAACATATCAAATATGATGATAATAACTACCCACACAGAAAATGAGAGATGCTCTGTAATAGTGGTTTGCTTTCTTTTCCTATTCTGAAGGTCGTTTTTAGAAGTAAGGCAAAGATTATCACCTTTTACACATTTTGAAAAAAAATGTCAGGAAAGGAGGATGAAAGGACATAGCACTTTTTTTGTTGTTGTAATATATCCTCAAATGAATTTAACCATTCGTTTTCTCATAACACTGCAAAAACCCTGCTAGTAGCTGGCCTTACACAGGTGCATGTAGCTCTACTGCTGCTGCTGTCACCATGGAGACGACCCCCCTCTGGCCTAGTTTAGCTTGCCTGCCCTCCCTGGCACATAAACATGAATGCAGTTCATACAGTGAGCACCTGCTCACACGTTAGGATTTACAGTCTGCTGTGACAGACCTAAAGAGAATTAGATGTTACATGTTTTGGACGTTACTTCCATATAGGATTATTAGGGTCAAGTAAGAAATGATTATCACATCTATACTTGCACTGTAATACATATATATGGGCAGCAAACATTAGATTTTTAGATATCACAGGCCTAGTGTTCCTGTTTAATTATTTTGAAAGCCCAGATAGAATAAATATGTGTAATATGATCACCCCAGTCACCTGTCAGCCAATTGAAATTTAACCAGTTCAAAGGCGTGAAATATATATATTTTTAAAAAAATGTCAAGCATGTAAACAATTCATTCTGATTGTTTTGTAGGTGCACGCGCTCTCTGGTCTGCATTGTGTCTGCACATGCCCTCGATTTCCCGCTAAGAATTGCAACCATAGACTAGGTATAAAAGATGGTTGTAGCCACAATGGCATCACCTGTTGGTTTGTGTTTGAACCTTAAACATAAGCCCTTTGACTGCCAACATGTTTTCTTTTAAGCCAGAAATGACCATAATTGGATGCTATCAGTTAACTCTAGCAAGCTAACTCTGCTACTTAGTGCTAAGTAACACTTCTTGGATCGTCTGCTATTGCAATTAACTGCACTACAGTTATTTAGATATTTAAAATAATTCCAGTGAAAAAAACCAAGGCCACAAACAAGGTTAGAGATAGGAGTTACGTCTACATTACACCTAGTCTGGGACGTACCACTAATACACACTGCGGCAGTGGTATGTGTATGTGTTTGAGAGGAAAAGCACTGTGCAGGCTTATTAAAAACCAAAAAGCTATCACTGAGACATGAATCTGAAAGAATATAACATAATATTTTATTAAATTAATGATTAAAAGACAGTTTTATTGTTATTCTTTCAGCTTGCTGTGTTTATTGGTCTGAGAGTAAAGAATAAATGTAAAAACAGTTCGATTACTCTACATGCAAATTTGGTATAAAGTTTATGAGCACAGTTCTCCTGTTTTAGGATCATATATTAAGGCATATATAACGAAATCGTAAAAATTGTTAGCAGCCAACAGGGAAAAAAAAATCAACAAAAAAGTAGCATATAAGAAGCTATGTTAAATACCGGTGATCATTACAGAAACACATTAAAAAACTTCAGACCCTCCTACTATTGAGACTATTTTCCAGAAAGCTGGTTGGTGATTTCCTACCTGTTGGTCTCTAATACTGAGCATAACCTGCTCTGGAGGAGGTTAGTTTCACAGCAGAAGTTACCATGGCAATATACCCCAGTAAGAGGTGATCCTGATCTGGCTCTTTGGGGGCGAGGTGGCTGTCAGCTGGAGGTTAAGAGGCTGCTATCCATCCAGTCTGCACACTTCTTCAAACCAGCCAATCAGCAGTTCCCCACACGCACGCACACACACCTACACACACACACACACACACACACACACCTCAGAGGAGAGAGCGCTGCACACACCCATGTATAACAAACAACATATATGATTATGGATCATAACAACTGGTTAGAGAATTAGAGGCGGGGCACAGCAGACCGTGACTTAAAGCATGATAGTTTTTTTTAAAAAAACGCTTTAAATTAAATATGTTACTTTCTTATTTTTAACAGAAATCCATTTGTTGAGATGATGAGCTTCACAGAGCAACACATTTCACCTTTGATGGGAATAGCAAGCATCTTTTTTACATATGTATGTTATAATGTAAAAAAAAAAAAAACACGTCTGTATAGTAGTGATTTATAAGTGAAGTATTTTTTGATAACTAAAATTATTACATACTATAGGGACCAGATCGATTTTATTTGTGCCAGTTACATTCATTCATTCAAAGATGCAAAAAAAACCCCAAAAAACCAAACTAATTTTCTTTTTTTTCCATAGCTCACAGCTGGGTCTTCTTTAAAGGGCATGCCTTTATCTTTTGATGCGTCATGAGGAGTTTTCTCTACTCCTGCAAAGCCGGAGTGAAGTGGCACAAGTCTTGTTTATCCTGAATCTCCGTGTCTGTCCACAGTACGGGGGTACAGTAGATCACATAAAACCCGAGGCGCTGTGTGATACCCTCAGCATCTGTGTGAGTAACAGTCATCTCAGCTAAGCTAGTTATAAGAGCATTGCCTCCAGTAGATGGATAAAGGAGGGTGGGGAATGACAGAGAATGAGATGGGAATATTTCATCCTTTTTCAAGATGGAGCCTACTCCCAAATGGCAGCCAAGTGCGCAACTATATCTCCTGCTCTGGCAATTACACAACAGACTAGACACATGTCAACATCCATCACGATCACGTGTGACCTGAACTAGTCTAGTCCATAAGCAGTGTCTATACAGGGTGATTAGTAGAGCTGTAGTGACACAATAAACATAGTGTGATGCTAACACATGGGAATATTCACTGGGTTGAGAAAAAACATTGTTGAATGGACATTGCAGTATTAAATAAAAGCAGCTCAACTTAAGCCTTTGACTTGATTGTGTGGAGGAGCAGCAGAACGTCTGTGTTTGACATGTGGCTCTATTGCTGCTAATTATCCAATTAAATATCAGATTTCTCCGCCACCATCATCAACAGAACAAATGAGGGAACATCCTTCAAATGGCTAGAGTTCCACACACTAAAAATCAAGCTGCTCTCGGGTGAACGGTGTCCGAACACATTAATAAGAAAATGTATGTTGTTTTTGTTCTTTAATTTGCCCCCTGCAATTTGTCACCTATGCAATTAGTTAATCCATAAAAAAACAAGCCAAAGCGTGAAAGCACTTATTTCTCTTTGCAAATGACACACAGATAAGCTGCTACATTATTAAAGCCATCATGTCGCACAGGGTTATGTATTAATCCATGCTGCGAAAGGGTACCTGGAAACCACTATTTCTTTACATTTTAATAATGTCTGCTTGAAAGTACAGTTCCCAGCTGGGTTGTGGTGTTATTTAAAAGAGAGAAACTAAAACTAAAGAGAAACCAAAACACTATTACATATTTTCAGTGGAAACCCAGTGCTTGAGTTTACCAGACCGGGTACAGAAAAGTATTCAATTGCCACTCAAGGAAAAATATTGTTGGTTTTAGTGTTTACTGCTAAAAAAAGAATCTATTATGCTCATTTTCAGCTCTATATTTTTTAGACTATTCTACAGTGGCTTTGTATGACTCACAGTTCAAAAAATAATCCTTATTTATCTTACACTGGAGCTTGGTGCAGCCCTTCCATTCACTCGCGTTCTTAAAGCAAGCTTTTTTGTCTTCCTCTTTCTTTAAGCCAGCTTTCGTCTAGTTGGCTGCCCCTTGTAAACAGAAGGCTTGAACAGCTGTGCTTATAGATATTCACTACAGAAAAGCATAATGTAACATATAAAGAAAGACAGCCTTTTCCCTTGCAGTTATGCCCAACCATCTACCCTGAGCTCCTCCTTGTGACTTTTATTGGTGCCACTTCAGACAATAGAAATTATAAAAGTAATGTTATAATTACATCTGCATTTGTAGGGAAAGATATAGACTTTAGAAATCCACTGAACGACTTCTTCATTGACTGCATATGACCAACTGATTCAGGTCTTTTAAAGTCAGTGATTTGGAGATAATAATACACATATAACATTACAGATGACAAAAGAACACAGAGTTCTTAATAACTTATAGTTTGTCACACCCCCTCAACCCACCACCGCTTCACAGGAACCTGAGAAGCAATGTTTATTTGAGAGCTGAGTTTACAGAATCAGAGTGTTCTTCTGTTCACATCAGAGCTACATATCATCTTCAAACTTCCTTCTCCTAACTGACAGAGTCACCCTGAAAGTACCGTGACACAAGGAGTAAACAAGCCTGCCTCTGTTCATCAAGGAAATGTTGTTTGCTTAGAGGGCAGTGTCTGTGCTGGACAGCACACTGCCACGGGGATAAAGGCCCGTGCCGGAGGTATTGTGATCATGCTTCCATGTCTTTTAAAGGAGGCAGGTTGGAGGGGGCCTTACAGCTGGGCATGTGTGCACACAGAATCTGTGTGATGCTGCTGGAGATGAAAGGTGACCCACAAAGCTGCATTACAAAAACTGTGGGAGAATCTGCAAACACAAATGCAAAAAAACCAAAACAAAATTATTATTTTTGAATGTGTGTTAAAAAAACAACATTTAATCACTTGCCCTGTGCCAGCAGGGACAGGCTCTAGCCCCCCATAGCTCTGAACTGGATAAGTGGAAGAAATGGATGGATGGATTTAAAGTGACCTTTAGCCTGATGGTGTTTAAACAGAAGTGTACTCTAATTACTTACCTGTCTGTAAAAACTACCTTGTGACTGTTTTACAATGATTGCCTCCACATGAGAGGAGTTTACCATTCAATGTGATCTCTGTGGTTCATAATTACTCTCCCAGTGAGCTGCCATCAAAAGCAGGAGAGAACTGCATTTGTGTCACAACACAGTACCTCATCCAACAATAGCACAGCTGCAAGTAGGCATTTCAACCAAATGCAGTATGTCTCCACCCAAGACTTGATTGAAACTCTTTGGTGTGATGAACACTGGGTGATGTGTTATGATAGCAGGTAGGGGGTAAGAGTCTTGTGGGAATAGAGGCAGTGTTTTGTTTTTGGTTTCTTTTGGGGGGGGGTTTTGGAAAAGTGGAACTGCAAAAATAATAATAAAAAAAACCCCCAAAACATACACACATAAAGATCAGTCTGAAGCTACCACTTTTCTCTGAGTCCTTTTTTTCTTTTCTTATTCGTTCCACTGTTGGTGTCAGTCTCTACACCTTGTAATATTTAAAGTTCAATGTCACTCAATATTTTTCAGCAAACCGAGTGCATGGCAGACTAAAACCTTATTACGGACAACAGAACAATGCTTCTGGGTGACAGCAAAGGGTGAAAGACCACATATGGCAAATAGACAGCACAAGGATCTCAAGAAATGAAAATGAAATGGAACAGCATGCAGAGGCTTGAGATCATATAAGTGTCAGACACTGTATTTCGCAACAGTCTATTCCTCACAACCTGCAAAATCTCTTCTGAAAAGACGTGGCTTTCAGACATATTTTGTTATATTATTGCTAAAATTTCATGCGCAGTAAAAGCAGCTTTTCAACACTTTGAGACATATTATACATTAGCTGTGAAATTTGACCAGCACCTTTTAGAGCAGATGGTGAGCCTGGTGGAGACCCATGCACATAGAGAATTGCCTTATGTACTGTAGATGTAATGCACAGTGGAGAAGGGTTGCTGTGAGACATGTTAGCGAATCGCTGCCAAGGCCTTCATTTTGTAGGAGTAAACAACTCCCTCATTCAGTCGAAGAAAGTTATTCTAATTTTGAAGATATTTCAATATCTCATACATGTACAATTTTGTGGTACATGTATTCATGTATTCTGTTCTATTCTAATGGGTATGATTGATTTCGGGCACATTAATGAGACACAAAATACTACGAATTACACATGCTTCTAATTAAGGTCAGTTCTCTGTATGCTACGTCAATGTTGCTCTTGCAGCTAGCATGTTTATGTGGTCCCAATCCTCTCATATTTGAGGCTTGAATACAACAGCAGTGCCAATCCAAGGCTCCATCCAATGTAATCAGAGTCAGATGAAAGGTTTGTTTAAAAACACTATTTTGATATTTTGCTAGACAAGCGCTGCTAGCCTTGCTTGCCCTGACGTGATCCCACTAATTGCATGTATGGCAATAAAATTTACTTGCTATTGATGGTTCTCATAAAAATAAACTCTTTTTATGAACAAGACATTTTGAGTTGATGCAGCAGGGAAAGCCCAGCACTCTGCCTCAATTCTAATACATCTTCAAGTACACTACACTACACTTTAATAGGGTAGCATCTGACCATGTGCCTTTTACCAATATCTTTTACATTAAAGAATGATCATTGTGAAATGAATGGACCCCACACAGCCTCAAGTGACAGTTTTGTTGTGTTTTATTTGCACAGTACGTCGTTTCTTTTTCTTTACGTTGGGGGGGGGGCAGCTTTTCAGCTGCTTCTCCACTCCCCACTCAGCTCCTTTTTCGAGCCCCTACGTCACTGAAATAGGGAGAGTTTGACTACTGAGTTGCAGCAGCTGCCCTGCCAGCTGCCCTTGCACTGCCCCTGGCGCCCGCTGCACCACCCCTCCACTGCAGGGGAGCCAGAGACCACACCCCTGCCACACACCCCCACCGCCCGACTGAGGCCGGGGCCACAATCATTTACCACCCATAATCACCAAGCAATGCTGCAACCCATGCACCAATATTACTTGATAAAAAATTGTTACTGGCATTGTCATTGATGAAGCTGATGTATCCTCTTCCTGTGGGCTAATGCTATATATGATTGATCCCTCCTCTTCCACTATGTACCCAAATGGCAACAATTGATGATGAAGTGTATACCTTTAAAAAAACATTAAGTGGAATGCATGAGTTGGTGTAAAAGGATGTTTGTACTTAGAATAGCAGGTTTATGTACAAAGGCATATGATGTAAGAGACAGCACAGGTTTTCAGTTATGGCTCCATTCCACTTCCTATGCTTGTGCTTTTTTGACACTAAATCTACTGAGACATCATCAGTAAAGTAAAAGTAAGCAAAAGTGTATTTATATTGCACATTTCACAGACAGATGTGACAACAATCAGTTCAGCCTGTGCTTTCAACTCTACCTTCTTGATTCCTTAACTTTTCTCTTAAGCTCTCGTCAAAAAAAATGTTTATTTCTACAATGCTCTGACTTTTGCCCAGGAACCTCTAAAACCAATGCAACATATCCATCAGCTTCAGTTGTGTTTAGTGCTACATGTATATGTAAAACATAAAGGTGGCAGCACTTCAGTTCAGTTCAAGGTCAGTCAGAAAAGTGGCGCACAATCTTTTTGTGTCTCCACATCATATATGTCAGCTGGGCCCAGCTGACATATCTGGGTCTTTGCTTTTCTGGCTCACTGCCTGTCAGAGAGGAGAAACACTCTTTTGATTGGCAGGTTAACCTCTTCAAGGTCAGCTTGCTCTACACCCTCTCAGTGTAGATTACTGTGGTAATATCTCTCCTGTTGAGTATCTCCTATCCCCCCTTGACTGGTTCTCAGTCTACTCAGATCTGAAGATTCTGTCCTTGCCTCCTCATCATATTGTTACATAAACTCCTGCACAGGTTGTTAAGCATTGAGATTTTACTGTTGCTACTGTGTATATATGCTGTGAGAGAAGTAAATGGCATTTTTGTTGATGATATCAGTTGCTCATTTGGGAATGTGTTATAGGACATGACTGCATACTTGTTTGTTGGTCTTCCCTATCTATTGTTCTTTTCAAATCAGTGCACATGAATGAAAGACACTTTGTGGCTGAAAAAATTGTAAAATATGTCTGATTTATGTGTGAAAGATGGCGATTAGAGCTATACTCACATATAGGCAAATATTTCCTCACTCCGTATTATGAATCCCAGAATTTAGTACTAAATTATTAAAAAAAAAAACCCAAACTGATGAGCAGAAGGATTGGAGGAGAAAATGTGAAAACCCAGCAGGAACCGGGAGCTGTGCTCTACGAAGCTTCACAAAAGAACTTGTGCAGATGGCTGCTGAAAGGCACAAAGGCAAATACTCAGTTTCTAGCAGCTAATATCATCATGACATGCTCATTGTGTTCTGATGGTGCTATTTGTTATCCATGCATATTTAGCGGTGCATTTCAAGTGATGACGCATCACTGACTCGTGCACATGACTGTAATAACACTTGCTCTCACCACAGCCTGCTCGCTCTGTATGTGTTTTACATGTGAGAACAGCTGGAAAGTGTGTGAGAGCGCCACAACTAACAGATTAGGAAAAATCAAACGAGCTGACGCATGTTAACGCTTGCACAAAAAACAAGCTGGTTGGTAAATTAAAATTCAGTGACATGAGGATTCTTTTGAAAACTCCCTTCACATTGCTGATCATTTGTTTTATTGCATTAAATGTCCCTGAACAGTTCTTATTAACATCGAAATATAGTCTAATCTGTTATGAACTTTTACCACACTCTCGTATAATTAGAATATCTTTTTATATGCAAAACAGAATTTATTTACCTTTCTGCTTTCACCATATTGCATTCAGATGAGGCCTGACAGGTGTATTGAAATGTGAATGAATCCAGGTCCCCTGAAATACCTTTCCTTTATACTTTCGCCAAGTAGAGGTAATGGCTTTTAATCTGTGCATCAGTTGGCGGGTAAACACACTTTTCACAGTATGAGAGGGAGAATGAATGGCAATCATCAGCAGTCATACCAAATTCACACAACTACAGTACAGAGTGATGCTGTTAGTCTCATCTCCTCCTGTCCCCACTGAATATTTTCCCTACTAGTTTTCTGGCTTTAGAACATGGGTGCTGATTGATTTTCCTCGCCCACATCTGGATTACATGCGGAATCTTAGCTTGGTTTGGAATTTAACCATGACACCGAATTTGAGATACGAATCACTATATTATTATTTAACTGTCCTGTTATGTTACCTCTTTGTTAATTAACCATCCGATCGGACTGTTTCTAGGTCCAAGCTTCTGCCTCTCGTCATTTTAATGTGCTGCAGTGCTGTTATCCTTACCTAAATAAGCGTGAGTCATAAAAAATAATTCGGTTATCATTCTGTCCCTCTGCAGCTTTTTATTAGCACTGATGATGTATCTTTTATCTAAGCTCTTAAAACTCAGACACTCAGAAAAGCCGAGTCACTGTTTGGCCGGCTAGGATTTCAGTATAGAAATTTTTGCTAACAGGATATTAATTGTTTAAAATTTTGGTGCCATCACAGACACTGTCATGAATCTATGTTTTTCAGTTTTCTGTGTCTTCTTCCTGTCATATGATGGGACTGAGCTCACCTCAGTGAATGCATCCTTTCATTGAAAACACTGAGAACTTTATCATGATACATGAAAAAGCCCAGCTTCACTTACTCTGGAGCAGTGTAATGGGTGTTCATGTTCCAACTGGAACCACTGAAGTCTCGGAAATAACTGTCCATTCTCTAGTTTTTATAAAAGCAGCATCAATCTGGACAGAAGTCATATTAGGCCTATTTTCAAAATTAAACACCCTGTCCAGACGAAATGTCCCATTTATGAAATGATCACAATATGATTTAAGGCTGTCCAAAGGCTGAAAACTGCATTGGATACACAATGTCAAAGAGATGCAATAGGTGCAATTCCGGTATCCATCCATTTTCTTCCACTTATCCAATTCAGGGTTACAGTTGGGCTAGAGCCTATCCCAGCTGTCACAGGCAGGGTACACCGTGGACAGGTCCCCAATCTATTACAGGGCTAACACAGAGACAAACAACCATCCTCACTTACATTCACACCTGTAAATTTACAGTCTACAGTTAACCTAACATGCATGTTTTTGGACTGTGGGAGAGAGCCAGAGAGAACCCACTCAGACACGGGAAGAACATGCAAACTCCACATAGAAAGCCTCCAGCAAGACGGTGGATTTAAACCCAGGACCTTCTTGCTGTAAGTCTGTGATCCAGATTATTATTTCGAAACACTTTAGATGGAACAAGGCATGTAATCTTTAGATGTCAGCAACCCAGCCAGCTTACTGCTTACTTACTCACAAATCCTCTTTTTCATGGCTGCGTAGACGCTGCACCTGATTTTAACACTTGTTAAAATGTGTGTAGTGATCACTGTGTTGAAGATGAAATCATGTGGACTGTATTTTAACCCTCAGCGGTGACTCAGCGTTTGTTTGCTTGAAGAAACATTCAAATCTGTTCATTCCTGATATATCACATAAAGGGATAAATGTGGCTAATTCGATCCAGTTATGGACTTAATATGTCAATCTGTCTGTTTATTCTTTGATTTTTTACTATATGACATCAAAGTAGTTCACTGAATAAATGTATCAAATGACTGTTTATTGTAGTACTGAAATGGGTTAAACGTATCGCATTTAAAAGATTGTGTTTTTAGCCTCGCAAGACAAAAGTACAACAGTGAGTGTAGATGACATTCTGACCTCGACATTATCCCCCTCCAGGGCTGTATTGGAAATCTTCCCACACCTCTGCAACAGGCAGCATCTGCTGGGAGGAGATCCCCAGCTGCTCTCTGTACTGGTTATCCAACACATCGCTCGTCCCCACTGGCCATTCGCTGAATACGGCCAATTGTGTGTGAAAACGGTCCGTCGATAACCAATAGCTGTCACCTCAACATCCGTGTGCACAGATGACTCAGCTGGATAAACAATAAACAGGGGCAGACGAAAGACTTATTTATCTGCATGTAGTTTCTGGATACGCTTCGCTGAGCCCATTGTGAAGTCGGATTATTGCAAGGTTTCAACGCAAAGCAGGTGCGTTGTGTTTGTCTTGGTACCTGCAGTTTATTTTTCTCAGCAATTGTTTTAGAAGAGAGCGGTCTCATTTTTTTCCAAAGGTACCAACATGGCTAACTAATGGGACTTATTAAAGTTTTTACATTTTATCGTCTCATGTAGCCTATCAGACAACAAGCTACACAATAGCCAATGATGAAACCAAACAAATTATGATTGAAGATATCTGTTCAGTGGGCTTCCTGGAAGTACTTTAGTGGGAGCTTGGGCTCACTGTTAGCACCACAGTACAAATATAAATACATAATACTGTTTTGCAGTCATTTTTTTAAAACCAGGCCTTTCTTTTGAGTTTCTTTACAGTGTGAAGGAGGTATTCAAAGAGACTCTCTACCAGACTTTGCTGAGCTTTTGGAAATACACTGCTGTCCTCATTATTGCCTCTTAATGTTTTGTTCCTCTGCCTAACATTGCCTAATGCCTTTATTTTTTTTTTCTGCCACTCAGCAGTATTTCAGTCATTACTGAAAATTTAAAAAAAAATTACAAAAAATAATGTATTTCGCATCTCCAGTGTTGTGTGTAAAAGTAAAGCATTACTGTAATCACGTGACATTCTTTAGTAATGCAGTGATGTAATGAGCTACTGTGATAAATTCAGTAATGACGTTTGCAGTTACAGTCATTTACATCACACAGGCTGTTCTGCTATCTCCACGCCGCACAGTAAACAAAAATACTGCATTGTCTTTTCCCCCCTGGGAACTCAGTCAGTTGTTTTTAGTTCATGTGTATGAGGTGGACAGTGGTGGAGTGGTCTACAGCTTTTGAGAGGTGGAGATGGGAACATTACTTTTATTTTTATTGCACAAAAGGAAACGAGCACAATGGTGAAGTGCAAACTGTATCCAGAACAGACTGACACAACACTGGCTCTTTGCTCAGACTGTCATGGACCTCAGACATTGTCAGTGATTTTGGGGGTTTTGTGTTATTTGCTTTCGGTTGTTTTTCTTCTGATTATATTTTGGGATTCTGATTCTCTTCTTACTGCTTCTTCTGTAACCTTGTTTCTGTTTGTGATGAGAGTTTTATGTTTTTAGTCTCTGGATTTTCGTCTGTCATTAGGCATTCTTTGTTATATGTTAATGCCTCGTGTATATTGTCCAGGATCCTTTGTCGTTTGTGTTTGCTGTCTTCATGTTGTTATTTGGTTGAGCTTTTCTAGTTCTCCCAGCATCCTTTAATTTCCTGTGTCTTGTCAAGTGCTCGTGTCTGTAGCTTTCTGTTTTATTTTGATAGCCATCGGTCTCGTGTGCCTTATATTTACTTCCTTGTCTCATTTTCTTGGTTAGTTCAGCCATGCTTTGTTCCTCAGCTGTATCTCATTCCCTTGATTTGTCCTCATTGTGAGAGTTTATAGCCTCTGTTACCCTTTGTCCTTTGTCAGAGTGTCTGTTACCTTTCTTTGTGTGCTTCATGTGTTTTCTTTGGGGTTCATAGACTTCTTGTTTTTAGATGTAGTTTTGCTCTTTCCCTGTGAGCTTTACACGTCCTTTGGACTGCACTCCGGCCTAATAAAAAGTTCAGTTTTGTCTAGTAAGTCTCTATTTAGGTTCACACACTCCAAAGCATGACTCATATAGCATGCTAACACAAGACTAGCAAAGAACCCAGAGTTATTTTAAAGTTGAGTATTACTGCAAAGTTTTATTTGTGTTGTCTGTTTTACTATTTAGGTATGAACACTAAGCAAAGATGATATGTGCATCCTCGGGTTTATATTGCTTATTGATAATTGTATTGGATGATATTTAGTTGACAGAAATGATTGGTCACGGGTCTCTCTCTGACTGGTTCTTGATCCCCCACAGGTTACCGCAATTTTCAAGAATCCTGGAAACACACCTGTGTATTTTGCCACTTTTCATCTGATTTCATATTTATGAATTTAACATGTCAGTCTTCCCCACAGTGGCCATTTAACATTGATTTGAACCTGCTTTATTGTTGTGTTATTGCCCTGGGATGGTGAATATTATGTTGCTCATGTTTTACATGTCATTAAGTAGATTTAATGAACCATAAAATGTATCGGCCCCAGGGGAATATCATTCTTTTCCTTAGAGTCATTAACATGTTTGCTACACTGTCTTACAACCTTAAATTTTATTAGGTGGGCTCTAAATACAAAGCAATTGAAATGACAGCTTAATGGGAAATTGTGAATATTAGAATAAATATAATTACATGTATGCTTCAGATGGTAGGCATGGCGATGGAAAACAATGTGTCAACACAATCTGTTCGGATAAAAAGAAAACAGCATGTGTTTGGAAAGTTATTTACAAATTCGATTGCTCAAGCCGCTTAGTTACCTGTATTAGCAACTCGATTCAAACTTATATGGCTGGAACATTCCCAAAACAGAAAGTATAGTGTAAACTAAAAAAAAAAAAAAAAAAAAAAAAAAAGGGTTTGAAAAAAAAAAAAAAAAAATAAAATTTAAAGAAGA
>VUQG01008487.1:58620-72561 GCA_015106755.1 Etia nguti | reverse complement strand
ACACACACACACACACACACACACACACACAGCAGGATGTGAATAACAAATCTGTATCTCTGTAGCCAAGTGTCAACAAGTTTCAAGAACTTGCAGGTATTCTAAAAGAAGCCAGAAAACATTTTTATTTATATATTATTATAACATGGGGCACATTGTTTACCACAACTTAAGAAATAGACATTAATTCAGGCTACGTCCACATGTACACGGGTATTTTTGAAAACAGAGATTTTCCGTTTTTGCTTTTTTTTTTTTTTAAAATCCCGTCCACACGTGCAGTTTTGAAAAACTATCTATGTCCACATATAAACACTAAAAACGAAATGTTGGCCAATCAGAAGTCTAGAAGCCTGGGAGGGAAAGATTAAACAAGGTTTTGCGAGGGCACAAAACCTTAAGTACTTCTGAAAAGTTTTTGATTTTCTGGAAAGGCAGCTAATTTTGTGTTACTTTTCAAGTGCCTTCTTCATTTCAAATGTTAATAACTAAAGACAGTGTTTTAGTTGGTTTAGACTCACATCTTAGGAATCGGACAAAATGCATAAGGCATACATAAATTTAATTTTAAAAAAGTAAATTTATTCAAAACCCACGTCGGGATTTGGGTTGTGAGAGCGTCTGTGTTGAATGTAGAAGCCACGTCCGAAGTTCACCCTGACGCCTCTGTCTTTTTAAATGGAGGGACAGTAACTGCATGTGTATATGCACGCGTGGAAAAACTGCAGATGGTAAGATTAACAGCAACAGTATTTATTTATTGTAGAAATTAATCTCATGTAAACAATAACGTGCCGCACAGCATGACTCCAAAAACGGCAAACACCTTTGACGTTGCGTGAGGAAATCTCAGTTTTTCCTCGTCCACACCTAAACAAAAAAACTGCGTTTTCAAAAATCTCCACCCTGGCAGGAGTTCTTAAAAATCTCAGTTTTCAGTGACCCAAAACGCTGTTTACATGTGGATGAAAGACCCAAATGCATAGAAAAATCTGCATTTTCAAAAATACCCATGTATGTGTGGACGTAGCGTCATATGTCTGAAAAGTGACAACATTTTTATACCATACTTCTACACAAAACATCTCCAAGCTTCCTCTTTCGCATGACCCCCCAATTGTTTGAAAAGCAATCGCAGTGGAAAAACAGTAACTAAAAGGAGAGGCTGAATGTATTAGGACAACCCAAACATGACAGTCGGACATCCAGCAATATTTCACTCCGATTACACTAGGAGAGTTTAAGAAAAAGTGGACTGAGGTTAGAGGAAGTATGAAATCAAGACCAAATAAAGTGACTGGATCACACCGATTGAATTAGTGATCCAATTACACCTAGGATTAAGAAATCACTTTCACTTCTAATCTAGCAAAGCACTGTCTGACGACAGCGTTGTATCACAGGAGGCTGCAACACAGCCCAAGCCAATATAAGCTTTACCAAGAGAGAAAGCTGCTGTCGCTCACCTCAACCTCAAACACACTGCAGTTGAAGCTAAAGGTGTTATCTTGTATTTTTCCTTTTGTCAACAAAAGCCATGAAAGACCAAATACAGCAAAGTTATATGTGTCTGTGAATACTTTGTGACTTTCCTGTGACCTCAGTCAGAAGTCTTGATCCTACTAGGGTAGAATATGTTCCAACAGTCTACTATCTTTTTAACTGGGTCAAAACAAGCAAGCAAGCAAGCCAAAGGATCTAAAAGAAGCAGTCAGCTGGATTATCTGCAGACTCTAAATGAACAAACAGCTCAGGAAAATCTATGCTGTTAAATAAGCAGGTGGTTTTGGTGTTACAAAGCCAGATTCTGCAGTAAGACCACAGCACCGTCTGTGTAAAACTATCTGAGCCATTTAGGACTATTACCACATGCAGATTAAGACATTTTTGGTAATCAATTATGACAGTAACACATTATTAAAAAGGGCAAGCAATAGCAAAGTTAACCCTTACATACTTTTCCGGTGAAATCTGACCAGTTTTGACATGCGACAGCAGTAAAAATGCCCTAAATTCATTATTTTAAAGTTACCCAGAAAAAGTAGCCACAGCATGTAACAATAAAAATTATTCTAAGCTAAATGAGGTTAATCACATGGGAATCCCATACATTCAAGCTTTCCTCACGCTACTTTGAATGCACAGAATAGTTTGCAATAAGAACGTTTGTTACTGTAATTGTTCATTAATATTGAATTATTATAATTATTACTAATGATAATTGTAAAAGGTAGTTCTGGGGATTTTTTTGTGATATAGAACTGAGGACAGTGTTTCATGGTTTCAATGGCAATAGATGGTTATATGATTAATGCCAGCATTTCTAGAATTATCTTGTCTTTTTCACTTTCAATAAAATATAATTAAATCATTATGGTTGACAGGTTTTCATGTTTTTCCTACATTGCATACTGATATGTAGTTTAAAATTCTTTATTAGGGAATTCTTGGCCCAAGTCAAGACTGTACCAGGCCAGACCATGAAGACATAGAATTTAACATTATTGTTACAACCTAGTTCCTGATATTTATTATTTATTTGGGAGGGGGTATTAGGGCTTTTGGTGATGATCTGTGTACATGCTGCCTTCTGTCTATACCTACAAATGAGATCAAATGATAAACCTCATAAGAAAGCAACAGATCCTTTATGAGTAACACTTCTGCTTCAAAATGGGAAATTAAATAAAAGGAAAAATGATCTCATTTTAGGCTTCATGTATAGTACAAAGCTCAGACAATGTACCAATTCAATATTTGCTCCATCTTTTTGTTTCTTTCAGAGATTTTTGTAGCACACATTTTATTTCACCATTTGAAGTTTTTATCATGCATATTTCACCAAGATGATTATTTTAAATATTATTTCAAGCAATATGTCCTCTGGATTTTTTAAAAAACAGAGTATTTTACCATTTTTTAAATCGCTGAATTTGAGGAGAAGGTAGTGCATTATATCCTCAATATATCCTGTGCTTGAGTGGTGACTCATAGCATGCGGAGCCTCTATCTGCATCTGTTTTTCACAACTGAAAAAAATATCAGGTTACTTTTCAAAATCAAGTGCTGGAGGGAAATAAGGTGACAGACGAGAGCCAGAGGCAGCAGAGGAAGAGGTCAGTGTCACTTTTTAGTCAAACGTCAGAGCTTAACAACAATTTCAAGATGTTCTGAAAATAATGGAAGCTGATTACACACATTAGCAGGATCTTGGTCAGAGGCCAAATCTGTACTCTGCTAGTCTCTCTCTTAGGGGAAACTAAAGCACCGATATGTAAAATTCTTTAAAGTGACTGCAGTCATTAAATATTCACCAGCACACTGCACATTTGCACCAGCGAGGGAAACAGGGCTTCACAGCGGACTACCAGAATACTAACACTTCTTTTTCCCTCAGCACTGGCTTTACGTAACAGAGACATAAAACAAAAGAAAAATAACAAATTCAACCTAAAATGTGACAGGGCAGAAGAAGTGCCCCATGCTATCGCTTTTATATGGGGTAAGAGACTGGACTCAGTCATCCTGCTCAGGTTATATGAAGGTAATTATGCAGGGAACATCACTGATATCAAAGAGCACTCATGCTGATTAGCCATGTGAAATCACTGTAATTAAAACCTAATGAGAAAGAGAGCATCCCTGATGGACAACTCTTAAGGACATAAACTTACGGTATGCCTACTGACACAAAAGAAAACCCGCTGAACTTTGAACCCAATGAAGTCCAGTTAGAGACACACAGTCTCATACCTGTACTGACACATGAAGACAAGGAGTCATTTCTCATGAACTCACCGCGTGCCGTCGGCTTTCCAGCTGACTTTGTATGGATTCTGCTCGAGGAAACGCAAGTTTTGCCTGTCCATGGACACAGGCTGCGCACCAGGAAAGCCAGACCTGCAAAAACAGCAAAAACAGCCCTTACATGTGTGCCTGGTCTTAAGCCTAGCTCTAAACACAGCTTAGAACCTCCTGTAAGCATCACTTAAGATTTTGCGTTGGCTGTTTCGGTAAGCTTACGAAATGTCACGTTTATTCCATTCAGGATCTTCTATTAACGATTAGGGAGTCAAGTCTTTTCTAGCACATCCCAAAGATTTTCAGTGGGGTTAAAAATTATGTCTCATGCTCTCTGAACGAGTCCTTTGCAATTTAAATCCTGACATCATCACCTTGGACTATGCCTGTGCCATCGAGAAGGGGAAAAAAAATCCACTGATGGGCAAACTTGGTGGTTCAGTATATTCAGGGAAGCCTCTTACCTTTGCCTAATTAAGGTGGTTGCTTTTTTTGCCAGGCAGTGTAGTATGCACACTTATGATAGATACAAACAGGCAGCTACAAACAGGCAGCTGGCAAACCTAATAGTTCTCTCATCAGTTCAAAGAGAACAAATATTCTCTTCCCAAAAACAAATATAATCTCTGCAAAAGTAACTGGATGCCTTAAAGAAACACCTCTCAGACGCTCGACTTTGTGGCTTAAGTCATAACATGGTACACTAGGTAGCATAAACTAAGAGAACAACAACTAACTTTGGCTCTATACACTGAAGAGCTTCCTAAACTATAAATATGTGAGGATTTTATTATATTAGCAAACAAAGATATAACAAAAATAACAATTTTAACAGCAGGTCATGGAAATCGCAGCATGGGCTGTTTTCTTCTGCTGTGACAAGCCACTGCAGTCGAGCTGATGCTCTGCAATTTTATTAAAAAAAGCTGCTGCAGCATATTTCTCCAGAATAGCAACATCTATTTCTGACTTTGCCGCCTGTCAGAGAGTGTAAAGATTTTATTTTATTTTTTTCTGGAAAAAAAAAGGTGATTTAAGACAAATGAGTCACTCATAGCACAGTACAGTACACCCACATATGTGTAAACAGACACACACTTTCCCAGAGGAAAATAAGAAAGGTAAGAGGAGGGTTCTTACTTGTCCCACTCGGTCATCTCCTGGCACATTCTTTGGATCTCGCCTAACTTGGGTTGTACGGTGACCTGTGTGACGCCTTTCACATTGACGCCTTCAAGAAATACTGCACCCTGGGAAGATAAAAGAAGAAAAGCAGAAGGCTAAACTTGGAATGAATTTTAAGAAACATTTTTTCCCTCCTACACAGAGAAGAAAAACACGTTGAGTGCCGGTGATACTTTTCCAAACACCTGCCTCTTTGTTTCATGAATCCCTGTGCAAGACAACAGGTACAAATATTAAAAATCCTGCTTTCACTCCTCTCTATTTTGAATGTTATTTTCACTTGAATTATTTCAAGAATCCGCATCTCACTCTGGATGAACTCTCTTTTCCCAGTATGAGTGATGGAAACAGATGCAGGGTTTTTCCTGGCTCAAACTAAGCCCGTGGGGGTTGAGTACGTACGTAAGCACAATTGTTCTGTCTAAAGATATGGCAAAAGGTCTGTGTTACCTTATTTATGAGAAGTCTGCAATTCCTGGTTATTTCTATGGAACTCATGAACAAAATGCATGATATCACATAACCATGTGATGATGAAGGTTTGTGCTACACGCTTTAATAAATAGGAAATTCTATTTAATACACTTAATGTTAAAACAGTTATTAAATTATGATTCCTGTTCTGTAGTTTGACAACACAGTATCCAAGCACCCATCAAGAAACTGAAGGGTAAAAAATATAAATATAAAGGAAAATATTTAGTGCGCCTGTCAGTGCGCCCCAGGGCAGCTGTGGCTACAATGTAGCTTGCCATCACCAGTGTGTGAATGTGTGTGTGAATGGGTGAATGACTGAATGTAGTGTAAAGTGCTTTGGGGTCCTTAGGGACTAAGTAAAGCGCTATACAAATACAGGCCATTTTTACCATTTACCATTTATTTATTAGCATTAATTTTTAATGTGCACTTGTTTCACTTCAGCTCAGTTGCAAACTTTTCACCCTGTGTGTGAGCTTCTCCCTGTATAAAGTTAATTACTCACCTTTAAATCTAGGCGGTACTATGCGCATTTCATATTAGGGCTACTGCACATATACATATATTTATCATATATTCTAGACTCTTGATACGTTCATACCAGATGACCTTCTAATGGCCTTGTAAGGTGAAGCGAATTAGAGGACATCTGAAACTAAAGTTAAATCAGCGTTTTTTTTAAAAGGCTTGTTTAATATCACATATAATAGTCATGTGTTTATAAGACAACTGCCTGTCATTAAATCTTGCCTTCTTTCTCCTTTATTTTGCCCTTGGTACCTCTGTGCTCTCCTCATTTCTTCTAAGGCTCTTCCAGTTAAAAGGGAGTTCTTCCTTCCCACTGTTTCCAAGTTCTTCTATTAGGGAACATCTGTTTGTTGGGGTTTTCACATAAATACTGTAAAGTCTTTACCTTACAATAAGTTTCTTGAGACAACTACTTCTAGGCAGATTTCTTGTAGGGCAAGTATTTTTTTTCCTTGTTGTCTCCTGACTGGCTCTGTATAAGTATGATGTACCAGGCAGCTCTGCTCTATTGATCTGATTGGTCAAAGTAAGCCTGTAATGGACAGATGGTTAATATGGTCCAATATTTTGCCATATATATTATTTCATTTTATTTTTAGTGTCTGCCTTTTTTCCCCACACTGTTCCCAAAGATAACTTCCCAGATGGTTCTCTGTAAAAAACCATCTGCGCGTCAGGTTAGACAAGATGTCTCATATTTCACCCAAAAAAGTCTCAGCGAAAGTTGTTTGAATTTCTGATTGGGTAAAAGGAATTGAAAAACAGCCTTTTAAAAAGGTTAAAAATCCAATCCAATCCAAAACAAGCAACAATAAGTCAAGCACATTTTTGAGTTGATGAAGACTTTAAATTGGACTGGACACTAAGTTAATTCCAGTTCTTTCAATCATTGATTAAGTTTTAGCTACAAATAGAAAATTATTTGACTTGAGCTCATTTTTATATTTGCCAAAACAAACGCTCGTCCACTATGAGACAATGTTTGATTCTAGCCTAATGGTGGTGATAATAACCACAGGAAGAGGAGTAAAAAGTTACTGGTGGCAACAATCACACTATTAGGTTTGTAACGCCCCGCTACCAGACACAAAAATTACTTTATAATACTATAAACTAGGGAAAAAGCAAACATTTTGTTTTCAAAGTTAATGTGTTATAAGCAGGAAAAATGGGCAAGCATAAAGATTTGCTTATGCAGATCGTGTGAGGGGTTTCCAGTCTGCAGTGGTCACTATCTATCAAAAATGGTCCAAGGAAGGAACAGTGATGAGGAGGAGGAATTAACAGTACTGAAAAAGCAAATCACAGTAGCTGTTGGCTCCATTAACACAGTTTATTTACATTCTAGCGAGGTGCAGGTCAGGACATATTGTATGGTTTCCGAAAAATTTGCTGTTATAACTTGCATAAGGTGAAGATTTAACTCTCTATTTTGAGGTAAAGACGCTACAATAATACAGAGAAAACCCCAAAAATCAAATCGCCTCGCCTTTGAGGAAGCACTTTGGCGACAGTGGGAAGGAAAAACTCTCTTTTAACAGGAAGAAACCTCCATTAGCACCAGGCTCAGAGGCAATCATCTGCCGCAACTGGTTGAAACCGTTAAGAAGTTGTCAAAATACAGTGGTAAAAAATGTAGTAAAAACAATTAGACTGTTATGCAAAAACTGTGCAGTAATATGTAAAAGAAACAAAATCATGACTTTTGTTTGACTTTTTGATTTTACCAAGAGCAGTAGATTGTTTTTGATCCAAACTGGTCCAAAGGATCACCTCAATAACTTGTCCAACGAATAGAAAAGTAAGCAGCAACTACAGATAGATTAATTTATTCTTTCATATCATTGATTGTAGCATTGACCATTTGCTGGTTCCACTGTGGTCATTTTATGATGTCTGCCTGCCTGTGAGATATTAAATTACTTGTGCTTGGAAGACTTTGGACAGCTGGCCAGAGACAACACGGCATTTAATAACACATTAAACTTTAACAATAGTCTGACAACCGATCAAGACAATAATTTGATTAGCAAATGATAATGAAGTGATTATTTGGCGTCGTTTTAGCTCGTTCAGTCGAAATATGTGGAAATATACATATATATCATGTTTCCACTGAAAGTTGATATATTTTAACAATAAGTACCTGCCTTCCCTTAAGGAAGTATTTTCTGTAGTTTATGATCAGCTATATATCCATGCTAGTTCTTAAGTGCATAGGAGACAGGAATCTAATTTATCCTTCCCCTTAGATGTCTTTGACCTAAGTGGGGAAACTTTACAAACAGCTGGAGACTGTAGGTCTTGTTCTGCTCTGCACCCACAGTGAATCTGGCATTGAGGCACACAAATAGATTCTCCACCTGCTTCAGGTTCTGCTTGGGATAACGTTCTGGCTCGCAGAGCAGAACTGCTGTTTCCAGCTGCACTCCCAAGACAGTGTAGTTGGATGTGTCCAACCGTGGGAAGAGATCCTTTCTGAATCTCCGAGGAAGAAGCTGAATAATCATCAAGAACCAACTCAACAACTACCTGGACAGTGAGCAATCCGGTAAAGAAAACGCAAGACCGATAGGACCAGGGCTAGCAAGAAAGCAGCAAATGATTTTTCAAAAGTAGGAATGGGGGTGTGAGGGGTGCGGTTCTTCTGGAAAACTGATTGTGGATTATGTCTCTCTATAAAAATATGCCAAAATGAGTCACCAAATATTCTTAAGTGGCTCACCCATTAAAATCTACATATAGAGAAACTCTGCAAATGTTTGATTCTTCGAAATATCTTCCTGATTATGATAGGCACATAGCCGCCGACAAGTCTGACTGCGAAGCCGGCCACTCAACCAAGAGACAGTATACTGTTCTTCCTCTCTCCTCTGGACCTCGCCTGTGCTGTATCATATTCTCAAATATTAGATTTGGCCCCATTCAGGTTGTCAGTGAGCTCTGTGTGCAATAAAAGTAATAAACAGATGTTCTGCTGTTGTAATCTGAACAAATGTTTCACACCAATAAATATGTTTTTAATACTTTCCACCATATGAGTGCCACTTCTGTCTTTTCATTGCCTTTACACTGGCTGCTACTCGTGTTGTTGCACCATTTAGATTTAGGCTTCTTATACAGTCACTTCCTTGAAGTACTCTGAAGCATTAGATCAATGTAAACAGAAGGAAAAACAGATTATAAGCAAGAGGAGATGATTTGAGGTTTCTAATTTCTCAGACTGGCACTGATGAATACTTTACATTAACACTGCCAGGCAGCTTTTATCTAATCAAAATTACACCTCTGTCAGCAGCTGAGAAGATGGAAAGTGCAATTTTCTCTAAATTTAAGCATCAGATTTATTGGATTCAGCAACAGATTTACAGGATTATTATATACTTGTGCCTCTTAAAAGGGAGGCCTCCCGGTAGACCCAAAAATCACCCAGTCACGCAGCAAAGGGATCAACACATTTTCTACTTAAGAGTCCATTTCCTGGAACACAGAGGCCTTACCAGTTTTAGCTTCTCTTTCTTCCGCTTGCCGGGTGCCGACCCAGAGGAGCTGGGGCCCGACTCCTGGCCAACCGCGTTGCCATCGTCATCCACTTCCCCATCGTCGTCGTCAAAACACCATTCTGGCAGCTCGGGGGCAGATGGTGTGTCCTCCTCGTCACCATAGCGACGGAAAAGCTCTTTGAGGTAGTCTCCCTTGTAGATCCCCGGGGCCCGAGCCTGGGCAAAAGCAGCCACCGCTGCCTCGATGCTGATAAGAATGAATAACAGAGACAGGATATCTTTTAAAAAAAAAAAAAAATGAGTTAAAAGACCTTCAGACTAGTTTCAAGTTGACCAAAACATCATGAAAGTGGGTGAAAGATATGGGTATATAGATGATTTTCTGTACAATAAGTGGATCTTTTACACGGTGTAGAGCAGCGGTCCCCAACCTTTTTTGCGCCACGGGTCGGTTTATATCCGACAATATTTTCATGGACCGGCCTTTAAGGTGTCGTGGATAAATACAACAAAATAAAACCAGTACCAAATAAAAAAGAAGATTTATTCATAACACACGGGAAAAGACCCAGGGAAACAGAGTTAACTATAAAAACAATTTTTAAAAAATAACGATAAAAACCCTGAAAACCATAAATTTCAAACCCGAGCCTCAACTCTCGCGGCCCAGTACCAAAACCACTCACAGACCGGTACCGGTCCGTGGCCCGGGGGTTGGGGACCGCTGGTGTAGAGGCAATATCTTTATACCAGGGTGTCTAAAGCTCCCATGAAACCAAAAGGGAAACATAAAAAGAACAAAATATTTAATTTGCTCTATCTTCCTTAAAGTTATGATCATTTAGTGTCTCTTAATATCTATCTATAACTAGAGTTCAGTATGTGTGAGAGAGGGGTGGAGTAGAGCATTTAGCATAAAAAAGAAGCTAGTGAGCTGACTTTAACCAACAACAAATGTTTCCAAAGGAGTGTCTGTCTAAAACCCATGATGGAGGGACGCCAACCAGCTGTCTTGACTCGAACAGCGTTAACAGAGTTACAGCTGAACCACACGACAAAAACCGTAGGCCATTTCATTTCAATGGCACGTACGGAGGAACACTTAAAAACAACAGTCACATTTACAGAATAACACAAACTAAAAATAATTTAACGCAACAAAAAAAAAAAGGGGGGGGGGGTCAGAATCACCCTCAGGAATAAGCTGTATAGGAGATTTTTGCTAACACTTTGTAAGCTCCAAACATTGCCTGTTTCAACAAAATATATTCAGTAGCTTCACGTTTGAAAGACCTTTTAACACCGAAAGTGCAGTTTGATTGTTAAACACTTCTACACGTGGGCTTTAATGACTGTGCACATTAAAAGACTCTTAGTTTAAACTGTTATTAGGCATATGAAAACTCATGTTCACCTTGTACTCACTTAAAACCATCAAAAAACTAAAAAAAGCATAAAGATATTTTTTACAAAAATGACTTACTTGCAGTCGAAAACTAGGGAAGCAGATATTCTAATGATCAAATTATAACTGAATCCACTTTACAGGAGCATTTGCTGGTGTCAGATTCTAAAAGGGGAGCTTAATCTGTCCGATTCCAAGATTAAAGCTGTTAAAATTGTCTGAAAATACACACACATGACACAGTTAAATGTGAAATTTATTGATGCAAATAATAGTGACCTTGAAACACAATAAAGCAGGCTGTGTAATGCTTGGATTTGACAAAAACATCCATGTAATTCAATGCAGAAGCTTCAAATAGCTGAAAATTAAGCAGGTCTGATTCTGACCTGTGTGCCTAGACGGGAGGTTGAGGGACTGCATGCCAACTATTCTGACTAAAGGTGAAGGAGAGGCTTTTAACCTTTTTCTTGTATGCTCAAGAACTGCCAAATTGTCTGTTCTCAAGAACAATCTCTGCTAGGAATAAAAATTTTAAAGTAACTGTGGAGAAAAAAAAAAATCATCATTTCTCAACTCAGAATTAAACCTGCTTTTACAAGAAATAAAACTACATTATTTACCAGACAGTAGAGATTCCTACATAAAGTTATTACATGCATTTAATCACAGAACTGCCGATTATGTTACATGCTAATACTGTACCGTTTACTGTGCACTAAATATGCCATGTTATTTTCCCTTCGGATATAGTAATTTTTTTCCCAGAGGATGTATAATTATTGACCTGGCAATAGCTGATGTGGATAGAAAAATAATAATAAAAAAAAGAAAAACACAATCATAACGCACGTGAGCAAGATTTAACATTACGTGCGGTAATACGCATTAAAAGGGCCCATTGTTGTTACTTATCTTCCAACACGTAATAGTGGATGACAGCTGTAAATGTTCTCAGGATATTCATTTCACAGGAAGTAGTGGGTGGTGGGAAGGTGTTTTTCCAGCCTCCATGTCTGCAGCTTCCAAGGATTCTGCTATCAGAGGCTGCTCCACCTCTGACAAAAGATGCATCCTCACCCCTCCTGCTCAGCTGCTCTAAATTATTTATCTCAGCTGCTCGGTCACTCAAAACCAGCCAGCCTCTTTGTAAAGCTTTATTTAGACTGGTAGCGACAGAGTAACCTCTCTTGCAGTCACACACACATGCTGAGAAGAAGATGGGAATATCAGCTTAAAAAATAAAAATGCAAAAATACTGATGCGGCTGGGAAAGTGAAACCAGGGTAACACTGGTGGGAGCTCCACATTGTAGGGTTTGTGTTGTCATGCAAGACGACTGAAGATTGTGAGACTGCCCTCCCAGCAGTGTAAGTGATTGAAGCGTGTCAGCCCTTACCTCCAGTCCATCTTCTCCACCAGGTACGCACATATCAGAAAGCCTGTCCGGTTGAAGCCATGCGTGCAGTGAACACCTTCAGGAGAAAGAACAAAAAAAACATATGCAAACGTTTCAAAAACTCAACCTCAAGTTTACACAATATATTGTTTTTCTGTCACTATTGTTTTCACATAAATATTAGATTTGCATTTCCATTTCACACAGCTTGCCAATTTTTTGGACATGTGTGCCGTCACCTCAATCTACGCTCAATCAATTCAACGTGGCATATTATGAGCGAGACCCCCTTATTTCAACAGCCAAGCCATTTGGCACAATTTCATCCAATGTAACATCTCTCACATCAATAAACCCAGCTCGCCTTTGAGATATACCGCGGCTGACTGGATGTTTTGAGGAGGGGCGTTGAGTCACACACACAAAGGACTCACAGGCAGATCCTTTTCCCCTTAGAGGGGGGTCCTGCCTTTATACCTACATCAAAAATCTGACACCAGCCATTGCACGCACAGAAAAGACCCAGGGATTGATGAAACATTCAGGGAATGGAAAGAGCATGAGTAAAAAAAGGGGAGAGAAAATTCTGCTCTTTCAGAAGAAAAGATTCTGGAAAGGAACCCTCCACAAGGGGTAAAAAGCACTCTGAAGATTGTAGTCATATCTGACAAAAATCCTCCTAATTTGCGACAAACTGACATTTATTCAGACAAGATCTCTTCAGCAGGTGCACAGCAGGATTTAAAAAAAATATTTATAAAAAATACATATAAAATGAAACCTTCTGACTCACATGTCTCCCTATATATTAGGATGTTTGCCTGGCAACGGCAGCGATAACAAAGATAAACGTCAGCGGACCGAGATCACATTTAACAGACCAATTGTCTAATTTGGACGTGTGTACTGTGGAGAAAACAAAGCCTAATCACCAGCTGGCTAAAGGCAGGAGATTGCTGAGATGACATTCACACATTCTGCTCTGATGTTCGAGCAGTCTGATTTACAAGTCGGGCAGCAGTTACAAGTTAAGAGCAAATCTGGACAGGACGAGGTGTAAGAGAGCACCCTGCTGCCAGTAGCATAAAAGTGCAGCGTCGTTACCCAGTCTTCGGCTGATAAGTATGCCCTAGGCTAGCCTTCAGGCAAAAGGACATTACAGACCAATCCCACTACAGTAGATGGAGATAACTTTTTTTTTTATTCCCCACTGAAAAACATTTATACGACAACTGAGGAAATCATGTATGCCACTAGAACGTTCCTAAGACTTCAAATAAAGCAGTAGGTAAACTATTTTTTATGTATAGTGCATATGAGGTACTATTATGTAAAAATGTAAAATACAGCAAGGTGTTTCGGCACAACTATAAACAAAGGTCTGATACAGATATGCATGCAATAAGCCATCATCAGCCAGTATCAGTGTAAGCTTAATATAAAGGCAAAGCAAGGTGCTCCTTCCTTGTAAATGTGTTTAAGCCTATCCATTAACTGTGTCTATACTCAGCTTGTAACCAAACACATAATAACTTCATTTGTTACAATCTGCATTAGAAATTAGAATAACTTGTTTTGAGCTCATAATAACAAGCTGAACAGCTACACAGAAAAAAATAATCTAGTTCAAACAAAAAGGGGAA
>VUQG01008487.1:28221-53950 GCA_015106755.1 Etia nguti | reverse complement strand
AAGATTAAAAAAAAAAAAAAAAAAAAAAAAAATGCTTCTCATGCTAAACGCCTCTCAGAATCAGTAACGTGTCAAACACGTATGCTCGGTGTGAGCTCCTCAAGCTATAGCCCCGGTTTGTTTGGACACGTGATTCTTTGACGGTGAAGCTTACCAACTTAGCAGCACTTTTCTGAAGCTCTTTTTTTAAACCTTTTCTTTTAAAACTAATGGACTCGCACACTTGGTGTTTGTTCAACATTAAAGTTACCCTAAAAGCTGAAAAGAAGCGGAAAACGTTGCTAAACGGTTACCGTTAGCGACCTAGCAAAAAGAGCGCGCACGAATACAATGTCAGAGAAATTTCCATTAAAAGAAATGTTAAAATTAAGTTAATTTTCATATAAATACTAAATGAACAAACCTTTTTAACTAAATTAAGCTTTAAAAAATTGTTGACGTCATTCAATGAAATCGGCGCTTTGATTTACACTTCATTTAAAAGATAAAGCATTTATTTTTACAACAGGGAAACTGAGAGCTTAATATGTGCTAATCTTTCTGTACTTAACGACCGAACATGAACCAAGACAGCCCATTACTGCTACTTAAATCTGGTAGCCTAAAATAATAAATAACGGATATATATCAGGCAACAAGCATCACATCAACACCAGTGCACGTAGCTAGCTAGTAGCAATAGCTTCATCTGGTAAATAAAACACAATTCTTTGGGTTAGATTTACACTAACCTGCCACAGGTTGCCCTCTTCTAGGACAATTGCGCCATCGAGGAGGAGGTCCGTTAAGTGACATGTTCAGTTGAGGTTGGTAATATCTAAAAGCTTCTAATATCAATAAACCCGTTGCTTGATGCTGCCTCTCTCTCCCACAGCAGATGCTGGGTAGATATTCACCCGAGCACTGCGGACTCAGGGCCCTTTAGCTCCTAATTCAGGAGAATCAGCCAGCAAGTTTAAGCCCGGTTAACCTTCTAATACACCAGGAGGCATTTTACACGAAACACAGGCTGTTCCGATCCACTGCAGATCAGCCTCTGAAGAAATTCAGCTATCCTTTTCATTTGTCTACCATAAATCTAGGTTTTTAGCAATCAGCTAGCAACACCTCAGTGATCCTTCTTCTTCTTCTACTGATGTTTTTAATACGGCGACAAATCATATCCGTGCATTATCGCCACCCTTTGGACTGAAATGGTTGCTGCAGCAGCTTGAAAGCTAGTTCATTTATTCGTGTATTTAAAAAGAAAAAGAAGGGAAAAAAACCCACAAACACCCTTACATTATTCTTTTATTTATTTGTCAACAGTGCTTCAAATTTAGATTCATTTATTATTCATATTCTAGAGTCCGATGGTGAGTAAATGCACCAAAATTTCATTCTGATTTGCACTAACTGGTTTATGTTCTGAATGACAATAAAGTGGTTATTCTATTCTATTCTGTTCTATTCAATATGTGTTTAGCTCCTCTCCTCTTTATGTAGACCTATAGTTCTTTTCTTATTTCCCCCACCTGTTGACAATACACAAAAATGTGTAATCGTTTCTTTCTCTCTTTATATTTCATACCTTTCTTTTAATATATTTTGACAGAATTACATGTCTTTGATTGATTATCTGTTTTAGCTGTGGGTTAGATATTACTTGGCTCACCCCCAGTCATGGCCTCTGGTTTCCTCCTGTTGAAAAATTCGTTTTTTTCCCTCCCCAAAGTTCTCTCTTTACTTTACTGATGACTGTTTTTGTGAAGTGGGACTATATGAGTTTGACTGACCTGAACTGAATAATAATAATCTCTTGTGGCTCTGTTTAAAGGTTTTCAGAAGTTTAACTTTTTATGGGCAACTTCAGCAGATTTCTTTACACCAGATCAAGTGAGAAGTATGCAGTACAATAAACAGTGATTGAAACCCATATGAAGTAGTGGATTGGACTCCCTTTTGACATCCAGAGCTGCCTTAATTATTTATGTCATAGACTCAAAAAAAGTGCTGGAAACATCCCTCTGAGATTTTGGTCCATATTGACATGATGTCATCACACAGCTGCTGCAAATTGGAAATCCCCTGTAACACCACCTCCCAAAGCTGCTCTTTTGGATTGAGTTCTGTTGATTGTTGAGGCCATTTGAATGCAGGGAACTCACTGTCATGTGGAAGAAATGAGTTTGAGATGATCTGAGCTTTGTGATATTGTGCCGAAAAAATTTCCTGCATAACCAGCAGCAGCAGCCTGCACCACTGATACAATACAGGATAGATCCAATCCTGTTGTTTATGCCAAATTCATGCAGGAGGTGAGTGTACACAACACAACACCACAGAACATTGGTGTTTGTGTGCATAATTTAGCTTGAAATATTAACACATTTTTTCCCTTTCACCAGTCTAGCAGTGCATTAGTGGAAAATATAAGTGAGCTGGCTCACTTCCTTATGAATGTGTACTGTGGTTTCTCCAATTACACTCAGTGCCATGCACATACAAAGCCTTGCTCACACTAATATATGATTAAATGCAGAATACTTCTAACATTTTGTAATCAAATGACAAAAAAGGTGTCAAGTACGACATTTATTCACTTTATTTCATACTTTTCTGTTTTTGTCTGTTTACGAGACATATGACAGTCCTTAGGATGCTTCTGCGTGGTGAATATTTACCAACACAATAACAAAATTTACATTTTAATGACTGCTCCAGTTTACAAGAGTACCTGTCATTGTTACATATGACACAAAGCGGTAAAGCAAAAAAAAATGCAGTGAGTAACACCTCAACAAACGGGAAGCATATAATACATGGCTAAAATATTTACAACAAAATATCACAATACTATAATACAGACTATACATAAAACCAGCATCAGTGTCATAGCAAAGCATGTCTAGAATGCTAAATCCTGGGAACACTATACCATATTTTCAGTGGTGTATAAGTGATAACAACTCCGCCATTGCCTGGTCCCAAGTCCAGGATGAGAAATGAGAAGCGTTGGGCGTGGGGCTAGCAACCCCACCCTCTAAAAAAAAAAAAGTCATGCTACAGAAACTGCAACAACAAGTACATCCCAACAACGTTGGCGTGGTGTTGTTGTGGCCCTTTGCTCCACCAGGAGTCTACAGGCTTGATAATGATGATAAACGATAACTCATATCCTTAAATCTTTTCATCGGTTCACATTAAATGAAATCCATTCTTGCTGCACAGCTGAATACATTAAGATGACCTAATAAAGCAGCTACTACGTACACAAAAACAGTTATATATGTTTGTATCCTGTTGTTCCATAGTGCTAGGCAACTTAATGACACACACACACAGTCATATCAAACCATATCTATTTCTTTCACAGCTGACTGACTGCAAATCTATCTGCATCATTTACTTTCACTGCTCTCACCTGTTGTCATCTTGTTCAATCATGTCTAATGTGACATATATGGTCTTAAGTGATCCCATTTCTTGCTGTTTTACTGGCACATGCTTACTCAGTTTAGCAGTCTCTGGGACAGGACTCTCCACAGAACTCTGACTTCGATAGGGGTTGGCTGGGCTGCTCTCTGAGGAAATTAATGCAGTGGATTCTCCAGGAGAGGGAGGCGTCTTTGTGGGTTCAACTGGACTTTCGTCCTCCGTATAAAGGGCAAGAGTCATTCCTGAGTTTGCATAGTCCACTATGTATTCACTAGCTGCGTTAGTATCATAACCTGTAACTAGTGAAGGAGTAGATGTGCTCTGTGCTTTCTCTGGGTATACTGGGTCACAGTGGCTTTCAGATGGATTTCTGAATGGCTGGAAGCAGACTCCCTATGGGATACAAACACACAGACAGAAGGGAGCCGTAAGACAAAAAGCTAGGATGAATTACAGCAGCTTTTATATATTATCAAGACTCTGGCATGGGGTTGTTTCTGTAGCCAGTGAAAGCTAAACCCTACATAGACATGATAACTCAGGACAGAGGACCTCTGGAAGAGGGAAGATGTTAAAGGAGACACAGTGAATGGACACATAAATGAGTTCACAACAAAAACTTCAAACTATGACAAAAAACGTCTGTAAAAACCAGTCCGCCGGTCCAGATAACAGGTTCAACAAACTCGGGAACGAAGCATAAACTCTGAGTTCATTAACTCTGAGATGGTATAAACAGCCCTGATTATGTTCACCCTGAGTTAAGAATGCATGCGTGAAGGAGGATAGCAATCATCGGTGAAGCTCTGATACCAGAATTCCCCATGGCAACAGGTAAATAAAGAGCAGCACATGAATGCTTATGAATCTGGACCGTGATAGTTATCATAAAAAAACATGAGGGGAGAAAAGAGTCATTTAAAATACTCCAACTTGAATTGTTTTAATCGCTTAAGCTCGAATTCCTTTATATTTGATTTTTAAATCAGATTTTTCAGTTGTAACCTGACAAATTACAGAAAACAAAAACTGAAGATATGGAGCAAACACATAAGACAGTTTATTCATGGACCTGCGATATTAGTCAACCCAGTAAGATTGATTTTGGAGATTATCAGTGGGAGATATGTTGAGGAATTTTCGGACATCGCACCTTACGAAATTTTGCTCAATGACATTTGACTGTATTTCAGTGCATGACCATATTCAAGCATGAAGTGCCATCAGAACGCATTAAGGCTCTCTGCAGGTATGCAAACATAGCATATCAGCACAAAAATTAATGTGGGCTAATTTTAAAATCACCATGGAGTCACTGAGTAGAGCATGAACTCTATACTCCATACTGTATACCAAAGTATTCAAGAGTCAAATGTGAGGCAATCTGCCCCCAGAGATAAAGCTAAGCACAGTTCTAAAGTTACAGCGAGGCATACTGTGTATTGCACCATCACTGCATTGTAACGTGCACATATGAATTTGATAATGCAGATAATGTATTATGTTTTGTCAAGCCAGCTAAGGCAAAGAAAGCCTGGTTGTGTGGAACTTCCTTTACAAATATAGGCCTCAGGAAGTCTGGAGGGAAACTGTTTAAGATGATGTTCAGAAAACCACTTTCAGGACAGCTGAAAATACCAATTATTTTTCATTATTTATTAATCCGACTGCCAGATTTTGGTAGTTAACTTTCGAATTAAATCACAGAATCTTTTTTTCAGATCTCGGAAAACTGAGGTAAATGTGCAATGATCAAGAAAAAACATCTTAAAACAGCTTTTTTCAGTCAACACAACAAGGTCAGAGATACTCAGTTTGCTGACACACATGACAAGGTAAAACAGAAAACCCTCACACTGTAAAATCTGAAATTAAAGAAAATTACTGAGTTGTCACTTTAGCAGAAATATAGAATAACATTCAGCTCCCCCATAATTCAAAAAAGCGCACTCTGATGTATTTTTACCTTTTTTTTTCTCCTGACAATGAAAAACCTATAATTTAATCACACGACTTCTTGAGAAACATTAATGCAGATATGATGTATCTCACTGGACAGCCTGAGATAATAACACACATAGTTAAGTTAAAAACAAGCAGAGACACATGAGCATAAAGAAAACCTAGAAAACACATGTGAACAGACACAATGACCGGACTATTTATACACAAAGGAGTGATTTGGGATTAGAAACTGGAGAAAAACGAGACAGATGTGCATGTAATCAATACAGATGGTGGGGAGAAAAAACATCTGAAAAACAGGAAGAAAAACTAAAAGAAGACACATGAGAAAGCAAACTAACAAAGTAAAAATGAGAAGAGGAAACAATAACTCAAAAACCTAAACTACATGTGAAAATATTCACCGCCCCTCCTGCAAAACTCATCATTATCATCATAATAAATCAAGGGCCATGACATCCTCGTCACCTTTTGTTGACTTTGCGAAGCCCAAACACCCAAAGAGCTGAGGGCTGGATTTGGCACGGGCTTCTCCTTGAATTTCTTCCATCTAAACAAATAACACACATCATTAACACATCGTTAGGAAGAAATCTGTAGAATTCTTTGGTGCCAAAAATGTAATCACAACATGACCACAGTGTCTTAACACATCAGAGCATGTCTTCCACTATTGATGGCCTGGAAATGTTTTTGGTTCAGTGTTTGCATTTAAAAGAAGGTCATAACACATCATCAATAAGAAAAAAGAGACTGAAACTTACTGGACAGCAAAGCATAATCCGAGAAATAACACCAGAAAGATGATAATGCTTCCAGCGATACTGAGTGCAGTAACGAGCCACGGATCTGTTAAAGACATTTCAATTGATCGTTGAGCACAAAGATGACTCACTTTACAGAACAGACATTAAACACTCTTTTTTTTTTTTTTTAAATCACCGACTGGATTTATGCAGTTTTAAATAAATAGTATTGCCACAGCAAAGCAAAAAAGTTTATAACATTCGGTTTAATTCAGATGCTGGGCCAGTGAGTCATAACATTAGAGGTTAGGATCTTAGTTCTTAGCACGCAAACAAATATTTTGACACTGATCAACCGTCGGCTGGCAGTCTTTCACAATGTCTACTCGTGGTGGAAAAATAGTTCCAAAGGGAGGTGAATCGACATCAAGATGGCTTCAGGTACTTCTTGACTGTTATCTGGGTGACGTTCTACCCAGACAGACAAGTGTTTACCGCAAGGGTGACTCAAATCTCTTGCTCTAGCCCTCCTCGCCCTAATGAGCCAATCAACTTCACACTCAAACACTTGCTTCTCACGGTTTAAATTGCTGACATCAGCAGCAGACATAGGCCATTTGTACCATTTTAAGTTCACCAAATTTTGAATTTACACAGAATTTAAGTGAACATAAAAATAAATGTCTTTAAAGTGTTGTTTATAGTAACAAAATCAAGCTTTAGCAATACCAGTTTGTTGCAGTCATGTAAAAAAGAAAGGCAATTATAAGGTTTTTTTATACCAGGACATAATAAAGCAAATATCTAATCCTTACAAGGTCTTGAATGTGTATGAATGTGTGTATGAATGGGTGAATGACTGAATGTAGTGTAAAGCGCTTTGGGGTCCTTAGGGACTAAGTAAAGCGCTATACAAATACAGGCCATTTACCATTTTGAAATTAGGTAAATATAACCCGAGATCAACAGCAACTCGTGACATATAACACTGTGAAACGATCTGACAAAAGTGAAAATGAAGAAGCACTGTGTGAAAAACCAAGTATACCTCATGACTCAGTAGCTTGTAGAGCACATTTAGCGACAAAAAATGTGAAGTAATTGTTTTCTGTATGAATTTATCAGTCTCTCATGTCATTGTCGACGACTTTTAGGCCACACTTGTTCATAACATCGATTTGGTTCATTGAGGATTGTGGCCATTTGATTATACACAGATTTTGTAAGATGGCCTCAAACTTGACTCTTGAATAGTTTGGTACACAGAGGAGTTCATGGTTGATTCAATGAATGCAAGGCGACCAGGTCCTGTGGCTGTAAAACAAGCCCAGAGGTTTTTGTGCTGATACGATGTGCTCTGTTTTTGGTAAACATGACAATGTGCATTAGGGCCAAACATCTCCACCTTTCATGGTTCTGGGTCATTTTGACTCAGTGTTTTTGAGTTTATTGTGTTTTACTGGTTTGGTGATATTTTGTATTATGGTTCATATTCCGATTCATTAGTAGTCTTAGTTATTCTGTTTTGAGTTTCTTCTATTCCCTGTTTAGTTCCTTGAGTATTACATTTTCCCCTTGTGTCTGTGTTTATGTGGGGTGTGTGTGTCTTTGAGTCTGGTTTCCCTTCCTTTTGTTTCATTTCATGTCTCCCTGCCTTTCATGTTTATCCTTGTTCCCCAGCCTGTCATCATTGTCATCACCATCGTTTCCTGTTTTATTAAGTAGTCTTGCATTTCCTGTTCAGTGTGTTTAGTTTTGCTTTCTCTGTCTCATCATGTCTAATTTGTCTCAGCTGTGTGTTTTTCCTATTCCCTCATCATTCCTTGCATATTTAAGCCCTCTGTTTCCCTCTGTCCAGCGTTCTCCCTCATTCCCCGCCATGTGTTCTGCCTGCGTTTTTAGTTTCATGTATATTCCAAATTTAGTTAGTTTTGTAGTACTGCCGTCCAGCAATAAAACTGTGTTTTTGAGTTCATTTTCACCTCCATGAGTCTGCATCTTGGGTCCATTCCTGCCTGCCCCATATGGCCAGTTCATGACACCACTTTGGTTTCATCTGTCCAAAGGACATTGTATAGAAGTCTCGGTTTGTTCGGGTGCAACTTTGCATACCTAAGCAGTACTGCCATGTGCACCCTTCTAAACAAGCCATACTTGTTCATTTTTCTAATTGCACTGTTTAATTGTACACTGCATTTTGGATTAGTTTTTGTTAAACAAATAATGGCACAACATAATATGTCATGTTTTGTAGTTCGTTTAATGTTGCATTTACCTAATTTTAAGACCCACTAACAACTGTGTTACTTGTACTATATCCTGATACAAAAAAACCTGAGCTGAAAGAGGGTGTACTTTCTTTTTACCATGACTGCATGTGGAGGGAGGTTCACAACCATTTAGTAACCAGAGTAGCTGTTGATTTTTAGGTTTTTGGTTCAGTTTTTGCCACTGTGTTGTGACCAGTTTTTACCATGGCAATGCCCATGGTCACAGACTTGCAGCTGATATTACAACAGCAAAGTAAATCCTGCCACGCCTTGATTTCAGTAAAAACAATTAATATTTTATGGAAAATAAATGATCAGTCATTAATTATTAAACTTTTTCTGCAGTTGTCAACTCTGCCGTCGGCAAATAAGTGCTGTTGTGGGTCTCAGAGCAGTAAAACTGCAGCATCCTGTTCCTGACTTTCAGGAATGTTTCTATTTGTTTGGGTCCTTAGATACATGCCAAGGTAACTGCTGGAAAACACAAAGACCTTGGATCGAGGCCATAAACAGTCTTTCTCTAAGGCTCATCAAGGTTAATATTTGGCGCTGGTGTCGGGATAAGGCTGTTATTACTGCTATGAGTCAGTTGAGCTGTGTTTGGTTAAAGCTCGACTGTAGGAAAACACAGGTTCATTACTGGTAACAACAGCCATTGAGTTATTTAATTCACAAATGTTTTGAGTGGATTTAAATAGAAAGGTTGCTAAAAAAAAAAACATAAAATAAATAAAAATAAAAAGACACTGAATGGACTAAACTATGCAAAAAAAAATTTTTTTTTTTGCTGAAATAACAATCTTTACTGACCTGAAATGCCAAAGCATCTTTATTGTGCTGATGCATCTGTTGATTATTCACCAACTGCTTCTGAGCTTCGGTGCACCAAACCAAAGATAATCTGCTCACAGGCTCATTCTGAATCATTCCTCTAAGTCAGAGCTCTTATAGACCACTCACCAAATTTTTTGGTTGTAAATTTCTCATCACTGCTTTTGGTTATTCCGGTCAGAGCCCCGACATCGACATTGACGGTGTACTGGGTGTCTGGACTCAGATCCTTCAAAGAGACGTTCCTCATTTTGCTATCCACAGTAACATCTGGAAGAAACCCATTAAAGAAATGTCATGAATGTTGTGTTAAATGAAATCGTGCAAACTTTGCACAAGTGCGCAGCGTACTCACTGAGATACGGTCCATCCTGCGCCTTGTAGTAGTAGACTGTGTACTTTTGAACAGCACCGCTGCATTCCTTCTGTGATGTCGTATTCCAGCTCACAAGGGCATGTCGGTGGCCAGGTATGACTGTGATAGCAATGCTGTCTGGATCTGTAGGAGCCACATGGGCAACATCAGTGTGGCGCGGCATTTTAAAAAAAAGTACTGTTTCAGAATGAGTCAAAAGTCTGGACACACCTTTTAATTTAATGAGTTTTCTTTATTTTTACTACTTTCTGGCTAGCATGAGGACCGCCCCAGGAAAGGAAGACCAAGAGCCACCCCTTCTGCTGAGGATAAATTCATCTGAGCCACCAGCCTCAGAAATCGCAAGTTAACAGCACCTCAGATTAGAGTCCAGTTAAATGCCACACAGAGTTCCAGTAGCAGACACATCTCTACATCATGTGTTCAGAGGAGACTGTGCGAATCAGGCCTTTGCGGTCAAATAGCTGCTAAGAAACCACTACTAAGGAAAAGCAAAAAGCAAAAGAGATTTGCTTGGGCCTAAAAACACAAGGAATGGACATTAGACCAGTTGAAATCTGTGCTTTGGTCTGATGACTCCCAAATTTGAGATCTTTGGTTCCACCCGCCATGTCTTTGTGCGACACAGACAAGGTGAACAGATGGTCTCTACATGCACGGTTCCCACCGTGAAACATTCAGGAGGAGAAGGTGTGATGGTGCAGGGGTGCTTTACTGGTGACACTGTTGGGGATTTATTTAAAATGGAAGGCACACTGATCCAGCATAGCTACCACAGCATCCTGCAGCGACATGCCATCCCATCTAGTTTGCGTTTAGTTGGGCCATCATTTATTTTTCAATAGGACAGCGACCCCAAAACACACCTCCAGGCTGTGTAAGGGCTATTTGACCAAGAAGGAGAGTGGTGGAGTGCTGTTCCTGATGGCTTGGCCTCCACACTCACCTGACCTAAACCCAGTCGAGATGGTTTGGGATGAGATGGACCGCAGAGTGAAGGCAAAAGGGCCAACAAGTGCTCAGCATCTCTGGGAACTCCTTCAAGACTGTTGGAAAACCATTTCAGGTGACTACTTCACAAAGCTCATCGAGAGAATGAAAAGAGTGTGCAAAGAAGTAATCAAAACAAAGGGTGGCTATTTTGAAGTATCTAAAATATAAAACATGTTCTGTGTTATTTCACATTTTTTTCCTACATAATTCCATATGTGTTCATTCATAGTTTTGATGCCTTCAGTGAGAATCTACAATATAAATAGTCATGAAAACAAAGAAAAACCATTAAATGACAAGGTGTGTCCAAATCTTTGACTGGTAGTGTCTATATACAAACATCTGAATTACGTACCTCCAAAACTAGAGCAAACACGAAGGACTTGTGTGCCCTGACCTGTCTTGTCACCAAAGAGGGGCGTTACTGTGATATTATATGGCTTTTTTTCCTGGAGGCCTGTAAGAGAAGGGGAAGACTGGTCTGAAAATTTATGACAGAGAACTAGCAAGTGACTGTTACAGCATACCTGTTTAGCTTTTTAGCCACACAGCTCAACAGTGATTACGTGCATCCCTTAGAGTTTTCTGCTGTTAGTGCCAAATTTGAATTTGTTCCATGCTTTATATGATACTGCCTTTAGCTGTGGTAATATTTTATGTTTATCCATTTCAGCTGGAAGCCTCTCAAGAATATAATTAAAGTACCAAAAGCTGTATAATCTAAACATACCAAAGCTCCAAGTGCACCAAGTTAAGTGGCTCCTATGATCTATGTTTATATAATGAAATGCTTCCTGGGATTAATATCTATTATAATCTAGTATACTTTTCTTATTTAATATGCGTGCAACAATGGATGAGAATTATTTATTTGTTTTAACAGTTATGTTTACAATTAAATTGTTTAGTTCATCAGTTTCCTTATCTGGGGTTTGAACCCATCCAAAGAGTTATAAGAGAAGATTTGAGAAGTCCTGAGATGACTACAGGGTTAGGAATGTAGAAGAAATAAAAGTTGGGACTCTATAAAAGGGACTTGGGAGAACTGTGAAAAACAAGAAAAAAATACAAAAAGTAAGTAATAGCTTCATAATAAGCAGCTTCCTAGCATAAGTAAACACAGATGCTATTAAAGCGGACCTACAAAAACTAAATGGAAATGAAGAATACAAATACAGGATCTATTTTGGTGATTATCCCTGTTTGTTAACCTTTGAAAAATGGTGTCTTTTCTGATACAGATTTTACCCGGTCCGTGTAACCAGACCTTCACAGAAACATTGTGCAGTAATTGAGTAAATCTATTTAGCCTGGCTGCTCCTCTGCTTGCTTAAAGAGAACTGAGCACAAAGCAACACCGCAAACTAAAACACATCTTAGGACAGAGTTTTCAAGAACTAACAAGATATTTCTGTAGAATGTATAATGGATTACAGAGCAGCTTTTAACATCTATCTCACCCAGGATATGCATAATTTGCTGCACCCATGAACGAATGATGCTGGAAGATAAGAGACAAATGGATCATGTCTTTGCCGATAAATCGGCATGACTCAGATTCCAGCCACAAGGCTCCCTTGGAATCTATTAAACATCCATCTATCAGTCTGTCATCAATTTACCATTATCACACTGTTCTCTAACGTACCGCTGAGTGTTACATTCGTGTACTCGCTCTCTTTCCAGTGGTACTGACTTCCATCCTGGGTCCAGTCAATTTTATACCCACTGACTGGCTGCACAGGAGCCATCCAGCTGACCTTAATAACGTTGTCATCAGATAAGGTCTGGATGTCGGTAACTTGAGGAAGGCCTGCCGATTAGATAAAGTGAAAAAAGAAAAGAAGCAAATTGCTTGACAACACAGCAAAGCCTTCATCCATTAAACTGAAGCAATCTGATACATCAATAATAACTGCCCATTAAAAATGCTCAGTAAATAGCATTTAAACTTACTCTCTCGAACAGCTGGAACATAAACTGACTTCACCACAAGAACGTCTTCATTCTGGAAGACTGTGAGATTTATTCTGTGTGCATCTTGGTTTATAACAACATCACAAGTTGTGTTGCCACAGAAGGTATAATTCCCTCCAGTCATGTGTTCACTGTCAGGAGTTTGTTTTATGGCGTAGGTAAATGTGCCTCCACAGTCTTTAGGAATACCCTGTGTGGATAATTAGAAGCTTGTCACATAAAAAAAAACAGAGAACCTAAAGAAATCTGCTGTTTAAAGGCATCAATGAGATATTTCCTTACCATCCACATGACACGGACTTTTCTAAATCCATTTTTTCCTGGTTCATACACTTTTCTCCACAGGCGCAGGTTAACATGATTCTCTGTAAAAGGTCAAAATAAGAAAAACTATTTTACGCAGGCAGGAATATTATTATGTTTGAAAACTGTCAACGGTTTTGGTCTGAAGCCAAGAAAGGAGAAAGCAGTGTGACTGTTCACACGTTAAATAATATCCTGGAGCTCATGGTAACCGCTGCAAACAACTACATGTTTACAGCGAATAATTCAATCATCCATCCACTTTGTGAACTGCCTCTCCAGTTCAGGGTCACGGCGGGAGCTGGAGCCTATCCAAGCTCTCTCGATGTGAGCAGCCGGGTATGTCAAAGACCGCCAGTCCATCGCAGTTCATCATTTTTAGTAATTCTGCTGTAGAAGTTGTAGACTGACCCTTATCTGTGTGTTACCTGCCATCGGTTCTCTGGAGGTTTTTTTTTTTTTTACATTACAGTCATATTACGCAGCATAACAGACTAAACTTTTGACTTTGTATTAGGTGTATCGTCACATTCAAGTCCAAACCTGCAACTCAAAATGTTTTAGACTTCATTCCTTTAACATTCCTTGTTTATATTCCCTCTCAGGGCCTCAAACGCAGTCACTGTTGTATCACCGTATAAAACTACAAAGACATGTTAAAGGTGATTTGAATTAAATTTCATTAACACATGCACATTAAAATCTAAATTCAATACAAAACCTTTCAAGCAGGAAAACAAAGGATTTGCATTTTTACAAGTAAACTGGCAAAAAACTGGACGCAGCAAATGTTTCAGGTGTGATCCCGCCTGTAATTTAAACTAGTGTTATACTTGTAAGTAATCATTTTAAACCCCCATAACAAACTTTATTTATTTATAGAGGCATCTTTCTTTGTTTCAGTATAGATCCCTCAATCCTCAGCCAATCACACTTAAGCTACACAGAAAAGAGAAACAAGGTTTTGGATTTAGGTTCTGAACTTAAGCTCTAAATAAACAAAATTATTTAATTTGGCCTGACTTTTAATATATATCACAAATATATAAGATGCCTTTAAAAAACTAAGCTGGTGGTCTTCGTTGGTTTTCAGTTGCAACGTCATAGTTTTTGTTCTGTATCGCTAAGTCCAACTGTACGTTCAGTTACGCTCGTTTGAAGTGACTACACTGACTCAGATCTGGGAAGCAGTTTTAAGTGAACATTGTTCTTACTGTTTAGTTTGGTCACATGTGGTATTTCCCTGCTCCAGTCACTCCAGATGGCCTTCTCCAAAACACAGCGCACTGAAAAACTGTAGGCAATGCAGGAATCCACATTGTTGATCATGATGGACTTGCTAGCTTGATCTTTTAGCAGGTCCCTAGTCTTGTTTCCAGTCTCACTGTGGTCACACTAGGAGAAACATACATTTCTTGTTAGACACATGACTTTACTTTTAGAAAATACTCAAAGCTTTTACCAACAGTCACTAAATTTATAAGGTGCATGTTTAAAAAGAATCAAGATTTATAAAGGTTTTATTTTTTATTTTGTTGAATTAATTATCCAGAAAAAAAAATCCATGCAACAAGGAACTTTTTTGAAGTTGAGGATATTTAGACTTAAAAAATAAATAAATATTACATTAAGTGAAATATTTTTCTTGCCAAATGTCACCACTATATGCCAGAAGTCATCCATCAGCTGAATGTTTTTATTTATTAAAAGTAATTTTTAATCATATCTAAAGATAATTAATTGTAACTTAATTAAAAGGAAAATTATAATATTAGTATTTAATATTTTTTAAATCTTACAAAGTTTTTGAATCAAAATTGAATGCTGAAAATATTTTATAATGAAGTTAAAAATGAATATACTGAGAAATCAATTGTGTCAGTTCTGGATAGAGCCTAAATATTCAGCTATAGAAATATTATATTGCTGCCTATTTATTTTCTATTTGTTTCTTTTATTCCGACTAACATAGTATTTCCATTATGAACATGTCTATATATGATTTACAGGTGATTACAGGTTATCTAATTTGTGTTTGCCTTCACTACCTGTGCGGCAAATGTGTTTTTATTTCTACATTCCTCAAATACCACAGAAATTAGGGATTTGAGATAAGCCAGTGTTTCCTTACCTCGACAATTTCTCCTCCAGCTAAAACCTGGAAGTGAAAAAAGTCCCCAGTTAGCCATGAAGGGTTAAATATTGCAAACATATTGGCAGAAACAAAAAGAGCTTATATAGAGCGTATACACAAATTAATGTATTTTTATTTCACATTCCACAGTTTTATAGCGGTTTATACCATCTACAGTTTTGTGTCTGATGAAGCAAATACTGTTTATGACTAGATATAGAACTTTTTTCTAGACAGAAATCTTTAGTCAAGGCACATATTTGGCACTATTTTAAAGCATTAATGCTTCTAACCAACTAAATTAACTTTCACAAGACTCTAGGCAGAACGATTAATATGAGATGAAGTAAGTACAGCCCTCGATTTAGTAGCTTGCAGAACAATCCTTAACAGCAACAAGTCGAAGTAACCACTTTCTGTTTGACTTCATCAGTCCCTCACATGCTTCTCACATTGCCTCATTGAGGTTTGTGGGAATTTGTCTCGTAATGTCCCGCTGCAGCATTTCAGTCAGATGGACTGGACTTTGACTGGGCCATTGCAACAGCTTTATTAATTTCTTTTTCAGAGAAATTCAGCCATTCTTGTGTAGATCTGCTGCTGTCCTTGGGATCACTGTCCTGTTGCATGAGCCCGGTTGCATCAAAGCTTTAACTATCAGATATATGCCCTCCCATCTGACTCTAGAATACTTTGGCCTGCAGAGGAGTTCATAGTTGACTCAGCGACTACAGGTGCCCAGGTCCTGTGACAGCTGCTATGAGCTGTTTGTGCTGATACGTTGTGTTTGGTGGTCCTGTGCATTATAGCCAAACATTTCTGTGCTGCTATGTTCCTTTTAGAGAGAAGAGGCTTTCTCTTGGCATCCCCTCCAAACAAGCCATACTTGTTCAGTTGTTTTCTAATTTTGCTGTCATTAAGTTTAAAATTTTGCATGCTAACTGATTCCTGAAGAGTCATTTCAAAGTTTGACCTGGAGGTGAATTTACTTGGAAATGAACTCCTAGAAAGACTGTGTGATTATGTTAACACACACCTGAATGTTAGTGCTGGTTACACTTTCTCATCAGTTAATCTAGTGCATTTGCATAGCAGCATCAGGGTGCTGCTTACCCTCTTAATTCCTGTGGGAGCATATTTTTTTACATGACTGTAGAGCGAGAGGACACATTTTTTGTGACTTCCTTTTTTATCTTGTCTTCCTGGAAATCTGTTTATGTAACTTGTTGTTTAATGTATGAAAATGACATAACTTGTGGTCATCGTCATTGAAACTGTTGCGTTTCATTCAACATTTTTATGCCAATGTCGCAACTGATTCTTGTTATTGCTTCAAAGTCAGCAGCTGTGCATGTAATGAACGAGCAATGTACCTTCCTGCATTTGACTTCACAGCGACCCGGTTTTAAGGGAGAAAGTCGTCGCCATCTAACTGAGAGCTGACCTGCAGAGTCAGTCACCTCTAGGTCCTTTGGGGGAAGACTTTTACCTGAGGGGAAGACATTGTGGTAACATCATTAAAACATAAAATAACATTAATAAAAAATGTATAAATATAGTTATACACAATGTAATCCATGTCACTTACTTATGTTATATAGCTTAAATGTACGAGGCTCAGAGGAAACATTCCAATGATTAGTTGTGGCTTTCACAGTAACAGTGACATATTCAGATTGAAGTGTAAATAGTTCTTTGAATGTGCATGTTGTTTTCATTGAGTGGCATTGTAGAGTTTTCTCCTCTATATGAAAAACACTGAGGAAAGAAAAATTCTGTTAAATAATTTAAGAAGCATTAAAACAAAGAAAAAAAAACTACATTAGTTGTTACACACAAGAGAAGGAAAATACAAAACTTACCCCTCTACAGTATAGTTCACTGGGGGATTCATGTGATGCTCCCATGTGCATGTGAGGCTGTCTAGATCACCACTTTCCTCTTGATTAAGCTTATGCTTGACGCACGATATACTTCTGGGTTTTGCTGCTGAAGAGAAATCAAGTTATTAATGTCCTACATTTCCCTTTACTGCAGGAATGTAAAGCCATATTCATGTTGGGAATGGAAGAAAATGACTTCTTACAGTACGTTGTGATAAAGGTGCCTCCAATGATTTGTTGAGTATCCGCAGTATGGCACTGCAATGTCGCATTCGGGTGAGTGAAGTTTCTGAGTGACAAGACTGTGTGTGTGCGGTTCAAAGTCCTGGACAGGCTATCATCAATGCGTCTTTTGTTCAGTGTCCAGTAGATTTTGCTCGTGCCAACACACGAGCTCTGACATGTTATCGTGATGTTCCCTCCCACCTCGATGTACTGATCTTTAGGGTAAACACTGCAGATGTTGCTGTTGGGCCCTGGAGGAAATTATCATTTTAATTAAGGTAATTGAAACAACATTTTTGTCTCTGTTGCAAAAACTGAAGCCGCCAGATGGTTTGCTTAGGTTATCAGATGAGTGAAAAGAGGGAAAACAGCTGGCTCACAGAAAGCACTAAAGAATAGAAAAAAGTGCCTGCATGAATGGGTGTGAATGGGTGAATGAGGCATGCTGTATAAAGTGCTTTGATTGCTCAGGTACAGTGGAAAAACGCTCTATAAGGAGCACTTCATTTTATTCTTATTTCCCCCAGCAGTCAGCTTGTATTCCAAGTTCTTCTTCTCTGGTTATGTCTCGTTGAGTCCATGTGTTTTGGTTTTATTTAACTCATCATCTTTTGTTACCCCTTTCCTCACCTGTGTCCCCGTGTCTGTCTGGTCTCTCGGTGTTTGCTCAGCTTTCTGTCGTTGTGTCAAGCCTGCGCTTTTGTGTTTTGTTTCTTCCTGTTTTATTTTGGTGTCTGTTCTTCCTTGTATCTTGTGTGTAGTGCTACTTCCTTTGTCAGCTGTAACGAGTCCCTGCTGTGATCCCACCTGTTTCCCTTCCCCTCGTTATTCTGTGTATATATTGTCTCAGTTCTCCCCATTGGCTGTGTCCTTGCTTTGTGTAGTTTTTCCCTCATTAAAGAGTGTATTTTTATTTTATTTTTTTTCCTGCATTATTTTGTGGTTAGTTTAACTTCAGCAATAAAGCTGCTTGTTAGTTTTAACCCTTGTTTGCAAGCGCTACATTTGGGTCTGACTCCTTACTGCCACAATACCAGCCTTGACTTTTTGTGCACTTTTTCCCTTTTTCTGTATTTAGCCTACACTTCCTCTTATACAGAGGGTTTTTTACACTTGGGTTGGGTCATAGTCTGCTTCTCTTCGAATACGAGTTTCTTCTTACTGAGCTTCCTTTCTTTTTCTTGAACCAATCCTCATTTCCTCATATTTTGCTTCCAGGAAATCAGACTTTCTTGTAATTTTTCTTTAAAAAAAAAAAAAAAAAGTTCTCTAGATTTTCAGAAAGTCTTAAAAACACAGTCTGACAGGCATAAAATATGATTTTGCATGAACCAGGTGATTCCCAAAGTGCTAATTAGTCGAAACCTCTGCATATGTCAGCATGGTGTGCAGTGTGTCCTTAAAAATAACTAAGGAAACTAGACAAGTGGAGGAAAAAAGAAGAAGTGGCAGGCATTAAAAAAGATACTCTGCAGCACATGATCACATGAACGCGTCCTCAAGAAATAGGAAAAAATTCAACAAAAACCTGAAACAGGACCTGAGAGGTGAACCCAAATGTGAAATTTTTGATTCACATCATCATCAATATATATGGAGGGTGTCAGGAGACCGGTACAACAGTGAGTTTATACAACCATCTGTAAAAGCAGAGACTGTGTCATGGTTTGGAGACGCATTTTAGCCAGCGGTGTTGGGGATCTTGTCAAAATGGATTTGTCAATTGACGGATAAGTACCATTAATTTTGATCCGCCATGAAGTATCCTCTGGAAAGCACCTGGTTGGAAATGGCTTCATTATTTAGCCTGACAATAATCCCAAATACACCAAATGCAGTGAAAGCATACCAGGATATAAAAACACACAATGTAGACTATCAGTCATAGATAGGCCACAACTTTATCGAGGCAGTGTGGGATCATCTTGACAGAGAACAGAGCAAAAAGGCAGCCAACATCCAAAGGAGAGCTTTGAATGTTCTTCAAGGAGCCTGGAGAACTATTCCTGAGAGTTCAGGCTGTGCTAAAGAATAAAGGTGGTCATACCGAATATTGATTTTCGAGCTTGTTAGAATTGTACAAACTCAGTTTTTGCCTTATATACTGGATTTCCATGTATTTTTTTGCGTTTCAACAAATTGTTGCACCTATTTCCCCATTTTCTCAGGAAATATAAATAAATGAGGAGTGGCTTGAGACTTTTGCTCAGTATTGTACACCTAACCATAATTTAATCCCACTTCTTAGTCCAACACAATTTAAATCATGATAAAGATCTGTGCAAACTGGAAACAGACTGTTATACAAGAGAAAGTTTAGTTAATTAGAGCTATAGAGGTGCTAGTGTGTGCATGTTGTGGCTTCTTGAAAGATCCTAGTATTTATGCTAAGCTCAGCTAACCTTCTTCTGAATGTGGCTTCGCATCTTATGCAAAGATTTAAACGTAATAAAGTTAGAATAGCAAAAAATGTTAAAACATTAATTTATTGCATTCGAAACGCAAAATAACTAGTGTAGCATCCAGAATGATGCACAGCTATCAAGAAAAATCCTTTTCTTGTTCTTGCTGTTCTTGCACTTTTTCCTGCAGCCTATAAATTTCACAACTGAGGTGAATGAGTCAGTCAGGTATGTCAGCAGTCTAAAATGAATACAATATGATACACAAGGCTTTGTTTGATGACTTGTTCTGTAATTTCATCAAAGCATGTTACACCATAGCACTGTCCATGCCCAAGGTTAGTTTTCTTACCTGGAAAAACTCATCATGTCAGTGCTTATGTGCATTATCCTCTAATGCGATGACTTTAAAGTTTGCTCACACTTTCACTTAATTTTGTATGCTTGTGCAAGTTGCTTTAGCTGTAACAGGTTTAGCTGTAACATTTGAAGCCTGGCTTATTTATTGATGATCATAAGTTTCAATTTTAGACTGCCAGAAATGAATCAGGTGGTTTTTGTTTGTTTGTTTTGGGTTTTTTTTTTTTAATGAGTCTTAACTCTGATCATCCTGAAAAGATTCATTGGCTCAATCATCAAAGCAGGGTGGACATATCTTCAGTATTTTAAACAGTTTTTGCTGTCATGTCTGTGTTTACTGCAGGCATTCTGATGAGTCATAGCAGGGAAATCCCAGGTGTTCCTAGCTACAGTAAGACAAGCAGCATAGCATGCCAGTAATGCCATAACCCTGGAAACAATAAGATTTAATCGGAATGCAATAGCTTACGCTTTGAAAACCTACCCATGATCCACTTCTCAACAATCATTCATGAAAAATGAATTGTCTTTTGCTTGTTTTAGTGCAGACTAAGCCTTACCTCCTTAGAGAAGCTTATAGTTAAAAAAAAAAAAAAAAAATTACTGTTTGGGCACTGAGAGTAGAGAATAGACAGGGTCAGGGGTGGTCCAGGGCCCAATCACAATCAGAGACTTGAATAATGTAAATCTAGAAGCCTGTGAGCCTTTATTTAGATCAGAAAGCAGTTTAGTCAGATTCCCACAATGTCTCGTTTGAAGTTCCTATGCCATATCCTTATCCTTGCATCTGTAACATATTGCAGAACGCCTCAGGGGGTATTCTATCAATTCACAATACTTTCTGTTAGTGCTCACTAATAGTTTTAGGTTTAAAGCTTATTATGTGAAGCAGCCACAGAAAGATATCAGTTCACATTAACCGTACATGAGCTCTTTGACATTCATTATTACAACGACAGCAGCGTGACGATCTAACACGACATAGTCTGCTATGTAAACGAGATGACAGGCTCCAAACAGCAGCTACTCTTACACCATCACTTCCAGTGACTGTGTTTCAATTCAATATTTATTTCTGAGAAATTATGATCCCTGGCGCTCTGACTCACATTTAGTGAGTGAACAATAATAAACTAAATCTTCAAACGTCCTCCGAACGCCTCAGGTTCGAGGAAGGCTACAACAGCAACTTTTGAATCGAGTCTGGCAATCGGTAATTTTTTTATAAATCCATATGCAACCAGATTCAAGTTAAAAGTCTTTGTGAGTATGAATAATCTGTTATTAGCCCTCCTGCTTGTTAACCAAAACTATTTTGTCTAAAACATGCATTGCACAGTTCTGCATCTGGTTTGAATCAAGCTGCTTTTCTCATGGGTAGCACCATATGCACCCTGTTCCCTGACTTCCTAGAGTTTTCCACTAGTTTCTGCAACACTCCTAAACAGATCAGGGCCCCCTGTGGTGGCATGACAGAAACACAACCTTAACGTTAACAAATAATTTCATAGTAGTTTTATGAAACTACCGATGTTTGCGAGAGATGCCAGCTGCAATCAAATGTCACTGCCACTTTACTTGAAGTTATCCATTTTCATATACATGTCCTGCTGATACCCCACAAGAAACCAGTGAAGAATATTATGCCAGAGTTTCTTTTTTTTTAGGTATATTTTATATTTTTTTAATACATATTTGAACCTTTGATTTGTGGTGTTTGAGTCCCATGAATCAATGAGACCATTGGAGGTCTCTCTGGCCCATTGGAGGTACCTCACCCCCAGGCTGGGAAAACAATGGGAAAACCTGTATACTGACTTGTTAATAAGTCGTTTTGATAGTTTAGATTGTTTAAGCACATTTTTCCTGATAAAACTGTTACACTGAAGAAGGATGGTCTATTTTTACAATATGTAATTGCTGTGTTGTTACTTGTCTAAAAAGGACAATGCGATCGTCTGTTATAAAGAAAAGCAACAGACCATTAGAGAAGTTCCCAGAATAGGTGTAACCTTGTACCAGTTAGAAAGGAAAAGCACTGTAACTTTTCTATTTGATTAGGTTTGCTATTGCATAAGTTTATTATTTTTTCTCTCTCCTAGTCCTCATGGAAAATATTTAGACAAGCAGGGACAGTTCCATGTAGAATATTTGTTGATTTTCAGTAATCGGAGAAGGATTGTCAGACATTTCATCAGGTTCTGTTCACTTTGGTTAAAAAATGAGGCGTTTTATTAAAGAAATGGAGCCACATATGGTTACCACCTGCCTGAATCTTTGCTCTTAGAAGAAAAAATAGTTATTCTTAGTAATGTACCCTTAAATAGAAATAACACCATTCAAAGCAAAACACTGATACAGTTAACGAGTTTAGGATTCAGGTCCTGTTTCAGATAATAATTATTTAAAATGCTGGAGGGTATTATTCTATCAAAGTGAGAATATTTGTAAGTAAATTCGGGTTTTTATTTATTTCAGATAAAGCACACGTGCAAGAGTAGTTACCCTTCTTAACTGAAAGTAGAACGAAAAATTAGCATTTCCCATAAAACCCAGAACTGGGTTTTATCGGTCAGCATATCTGGAAATTCCTTTAATACTTTTTTTTTTTCTTTTCAACTATACGACACATAAAATGCTAAAATTGACTTACCAGCACGAATGGATGAGATTCCAGCCAGGATAAATACAAGTTGGAAAGTGTACATCTTTTTATCCTGTAATCAGACCTCAGACAAATCCGCTCTTCAAATGCATTTAGAGCTGACAGTTATTCAGCTGAGCAACACAGAGGCACTCCAACGGCTTCAACCGAGGCTGTTATGATAGACGGCACCCGACCCTCCACCGCATTTTCCTAACTAACGCTTTATTTCAGCCATCATGTAACAGGAACTGAAGCAAACCCTGAACTAAACAGGAGGTATTACCCAACTGGAAAGACAGAGAGATAAAGAGGAAGTGAAGTAACTCGTCAACTGCCGTCAAACTTTGATTATTTCAGTCTGTTATTATCTCGGCGACGTGAAAGGGAGCTCATTTAAATACCTCCCCGCTCCGGAGACATGCGAACCACACGTGACTGCCGGTAAATCAGTTCATAAATGTATAATCTGGCGCACAGCCAATAGCAGCAGAGCATTTTATGACCTGGACCTCAACAGCATTCTCAAAAGCAGAGTTAATTAGTTTTTTTTTTTCCTCATTAGTTTTTATTGGGTTTCATTTCAGTTTCCAGACTTGTGTCTGTGTGTTTTAGTTTAATTTTTACTGTTTCAGTGTGTTCAGTTTCTATTACAGTTTGACTGTTACAGCTTTTCTCCTTTTTACAGTATGGAGGGTGTGTGTCAGTAATTCAGTCATTCAGAATGTATGTTACAACATCAAGTCTGGTTTTGATTTTGATTTAAGTGAACAGTAAATTGATTTTCCCATAGCCTAGCCTGTCCATAGCCCACTGCTAAGAAATGCCTTTATTGTTTCTGCAATAGTGCTGGAAACTTTCCTCAGAGATTCTGGTTCACAGATTTTGTTGGCTGCACATAGATGATGGAAACTTTCCACCGCATCCCCAAAAAAGCTCTATGGGAGTTCAGCGAACTCCTGAACTTTGTTAGATGGCACATTATTCTGGAAGAAGCCATTAGAAGATGAGTATTTTGTGGTAAAGGTATGATTATGGTCAGCAACAACACTCAGGCAGACTGTGGTGTTTAAAGGACGCTCAGTTGGTACTAAGGGTTCCAAAATGCTCCAAGAAAATATCCCCCACAGCATTACACGACCACCAGCAGCCTGAACCACTGATAGAATCCAGGATCGATCCATGATTTCATGTGATGTTAAATCTAGACCTGAATGTTGTAGTAGAAATTGAGGCGTGCCAAACGAGGCAGCGTTTTCTCAACCCTGTTCATTTTTGATGAACCTTTGTGAACTGCAGCCTCAATTTCCTGTTCTTACGTGACAGGAGTGGCACCCTGCTCTTGTGCTGCTGTAGCACATCTGTGTAAAGGTACGATATGTGTGTTCATATATGCTCATCTGTATCCCTCTGTAACAGTGAGTGGTTATTTGAGTCACAGTCATTAACTCTGATGTATATGGTACATTCACTCAAATAACGTTTTGTTTTTTTCTATTTAATGACCGTTTTAATAGGTTCACAAGGTGAAGAGGGGGAGTACACCTTGGACAGAATGCAAGTCTACCACAGGCCTAATACAGGAAGTCGCACAACCATTCACAGGTATTGCTAATTTAGAATCACAGTTTAAACTAATAGGCAAGTCTTCGAACTGTGGGAGGATGCCGGCATACCTGGAGAGAACTGGGATTTGCTGAGACGAGTCTATACTAACAACTACACCACCGTGTGCACGACTGCATGTGAAAATACCAAATCTGAAACATCAAAGAGCCGAAGTGTGGACGGACTGACACCGACATTCTTAAGAAAGACGTTTTATAATCTGTTAACCCAGTAATGTCCCCAACAGATCGTAAGCCTCAGTTACATGTTATTTGAAATGATAAAAGTACCTCAAATATTCAAGAGTGACATGTAGGCAATGTTCCCTGCTCCCTGAGTTATTTGGGTAACAGATTGAAAAATGTTGTTTTTAGGCCTCAGCGTGTCACTCCGTTCATCCTTACACTCCTGAAATACACTGTTTAGATTACCATGAAGCATGTTGATGGTATTTACGGTCCTCCCCTGCAAACAAACACATTTCTGCTGCTGTTGCCACATCAGGTGACACCAAGTGGTGACACTGTGACAACATTGCTCTGTGTTTGCAAAAACACCAGACTACACAAAGACTTTTCTGCAAGATTGCGGTTACACTATGTAATACGCATTTGTTTTTTTAAACTAACGTGTGTTGTATCAACGTTGGGGTTATTTTCTTTTAATATAACTTCATCAACAATAATTTTGTTAGAACATGAATGTAATTTATTCACAACATTGACAGAGGCAGCCACTTTTATGTTAATCTTACATAACTTAAAACTTTAAGCAGACCCAAGAGACAATAGAGGATGTTGTCACTAAGTTCCTCAACTAAATTTTGTTTGTTGTGTCAGTCGATAAACTGAATCAGTTTTAGTGACTTCGTGAATTTTTCTGTAATGCCATCGGAACAAAATGTCAGATTTAGTGACTATAGTATATTGGAGATTCTCAGGGAACATTTAGGGCTTTTTAGGATTTGGGCCAAAGTTTCAAATTGGATATTTCACAAGAAAATGTTCTTGTTCAAACCTTCCAGGCAGCTGGGGCTTTTCTGTGTGTTGTTTTCCATGTACTTATGATTCTCTTCAGGTATTCTTGCTTCCTCCCAAAGACATACATGTAAAGTCGTGATTCTAGATTGGCCATAGGATGTAAATTTCTTGTCTGTCTCTCTGTGTTAGTGCTGTGAGAGACTGGTGACCTGTCCAGGGTGCTACAAGTGATCTGGGATCAGCTCCAGGTCCTTTGTGATCTCTACTTGGTCATTTTAGGAATGCTTTGATAAAAGTACAACTTAAATAACACTCTGGGGACATTAAAAAAAAAACTGCTATCCATAATATTTTAAGTTAGTGTGGTAAAGGAATATTATGAAATGTTTTTAGATTGCTTTAACCTCCTAAGACCCGAACTCTTTCATGGCATGCATTTTTAATTTCTCTTTGCTATTTGGGCTGATTGGGACCTGATGAATGTAAAAACAAAGAATTACGTGAATTTTTTTTTTTTTTTAACCTGATTTTTGTTTCTGAGAAAAATAAGATCCACATATGAAGACATTTGTTTTACATTTTGATAGAACAGTGGCAGTATAATGTCCTCGTAAG
>VUQG01008487.1:8269-28201 GCA_015106755.1 Etia nguti | reverse complement strand
TCTGATGAACGTAAAAACAAAGAATTGCCTGATTTTTTTTCTGAGAAAAATGAGATCCACATATGAGGACATTTGTTTTAAATTTTGATAGAACAGTGGCAGTATAATGTCCTCGTAAGTGGATATCAGGCCCTTTTAGAGGAAAATTTAGTATTTTGGTCTAGACAACCCAAAATGTGCTGTCCACATATGTGGATGCCAGGTCCTAGGAGGTTAAGTGAAAGTTGTGAGATGAAAACAACAAACCTTGGAGACTTGGAGCGACAAGTTTAGTTTCTAAACGAGATAACGAACAAACAGCTAATTTATTTTGTTTAGGACTACTAATGCACACCGTGAGTCATGTCTTTTTCCAAAAAAGCAAGAGCAACAAGTAACCGGTTGTTATGAAACATTTATTTCAAAAGAAAAGGTGAACAGATCACAAATAAAAGGTTAAGAATGATTTAGCTGTGAGCAATTGTTAAAAACACCTTACAGAACTCAGCACTGTGAAACTCAGGTGCCTTCATTTCAGACACAGCCAGAAAGAGTGAAGCAATTGCCCCGAGAGTAATAGAAGAGAGGACAGATTTATTGAGTTTAAATGATTTACTTAAAAAAAATTTTTTTGGCCTTCAGCCTTTTGGACCATTACACTGTAGGTCAGGAAAGTTGAATCATTTTGTCTTTCTCCGAAAATAAAACATGTTTCTATTTAAATCATTTTCCCTCGATACAAACTGCTCTCCTTAATATGCAGTACTAGAAGCAGCTTAAGCATTTTCTTAACATGTTACCACTGAAAAAACCTAAATAAATTGCACAATAAATAGTTACAAAAAAAATAAATGTAAAAAATAAACACCAGCTGTAGCAAATATTGTCATGGCTGTGTGCAGGCAGGCAGGGAGAAAGGACCCAAAATGCAGGACTCACGGAGGCAAAGGTGAACTCTAAATAAACGGCTTTGTTACAAATTAAAAATTCATATGTGCTTATGTTACAGTATGCAGTAAGTCCACCACCCAGAAATTCTAAGTTACTCGGGCTATAACCGACAACCTCAAGCGGTTACATGACAAATTCATTCCAAGAAGCAAACCTCTTACAGGAACAAAATAACATCAAATACCACATAAAATACCTATTAACCGAACAGTTATTGCTCACTGTGCTATGAGATCAACTACAGAGAAGCTGAATAATCAACTGTTGTGTCAGTTCCTCTATTAACTGAAGCTAGTGCTTTTGTATAGCATAATGTGATTGATACATGGATGGATTATGAGTCAGCACCTCAACAAACAAATGAAAGCCCAAAGAGGATTATTTGTTATTGTCTGTCCCTGTTTGAGGTTTTTTAGACTCTTCTTTTTTCTCTTTACACCAACAAGAAATATTAGAAGACATATTTTCCAACAAGAAATATTAAGCTCGAGCTCCCTTATCAGTCAGTTTTTCTTGTTTTGTGTTCATATAGGTCCATCTAATGGTCGATACATATATCGCTGAAAATTTAATCCATCCATTTTTCTGCTTAACCAATTCAGGGTAGGGCGACCTATCTATAGAGGAGCTCATTCCAACTGTCAAAGGGCAAGAAAATTAAATTATAACAAGTAAAACCGAGGGAAAAAAAAATATTATGATATTGTTTGCAGGCTCCATGAAAAATACATTAACATCCCCCATAGTCATCACTTAAAAAATGTTAGTTCAGTAGTCAATCATTTTCCACTCCACTGATTAATGATAGATGCAATTTCTAGGCAAGAGGGTATGCTGGGAATATGACTTTTATTTTCTGACCTTGCTCTCTGTCATTTGTGGAAAATGTGTGTGTTGACGTCAACTATGCAACACTTTGTTTTTCTGTAAGTGTCCTTTTAGAGCAGTTTGTCGGCACAGCAGCATTATAAATTGTGTTTAATGAGCCAGAGCAAAAATATGGAGCTCAAAATAGGAAAAAGAGTAGAAAGCAGGATAAATTTACCAACCATGACTTTGACTTTGAGCTGTGCAGGGCCCGAAAGATGAAGTTCTGGGTGAGTAGTGTGTGTTTTTGTAAAGGATTGAAACATTGTTACCACTTATATGCTGAAAATCTGCACTCAATGTGTGTTTCTGTTATATCAAAAAGCTGGTCTACTGGAAATAGTAGAGTATGCTTGTTTGGTACGGTTTCAGAGAAGGAAGTTATTTTGTAAGATTTTTAAATGGGTTTTCTCTGTTTCTTGGACAGTTTCTGGATGGATTACTGGCGGGCAGGCAAGATTCTGAAACAGCTGTGAGTGTAGCAGTGCAGGGACAAAGTTTGACAGGTCTCAGGTACGTTTTGCTGGTAGTGTTCATGAATCTCCTCAGGAGAGTCTGGATCCAGGAAGAAAGGCTCAGAAAATGGTTCTCGAACAGCAGACGGAGAGACTGAGTTACTTTCCAGGAAAGGCGACTCCGACAAGGGAGGCCAGCAATGAACTCTGGCCCACAACTCTACCTGTGACTTAAAGATATAAGTTTCTCAAACAGAAAGAGAGAGAGAAAGGAAAGAATGAAGAAAAAACCTCTAGCCTGTCAGGATCATAACAGAAGTTTGTATTTGCTCAGGTACAACATGTCAGTGACACCTGGGCACCCACACCAACAATAGGGAGACTAGAACACCAACACATAGCCAGTGCACAAAAAAGGGGGCTTTCCTAAGGAGGCTGAGATCCTTCCATGCATGCAGCAAAATTATGGAGATCTTTTGTCACTCAGGTGTGGTAAGGACAGTGTACTTTGCTGTGGTCTTCTGGGGGAGCAGCATTGGAGCTGGTGTCACAAAGAAACTGAATAAACAGAGCAGGAGACCTGGCTCTGTAATTGTAACTGGCTGCAAACTAGACACTTTTGAAGCTGCAGGGGAGAGTCATCTGCCAGATATTATATTATAAATATTATTGTTGTTATTTCATAATCATTTCAACTGCTGGAACCAATAATAATAATAATAATAATAATAATTCACAAATATGGGAAAAATAAAACGGGTCTCATCTCGTAATCCTCTGTGTAGTTTTCTTTGCTTTTCATATAACTCCATCTAGTGGCTGATACATATATCGCCGTAAATGACATTAAGAAAAACAAAAAAGGTAAAGTAATATTTCTGACCTCTGTAAGCTCAATTAAAAAGTACCTATAGGAAACATCTTTTTTAAAAAGTTTATATTTGTGGCGGTAAAGACGAATTGGTGTAGCGTTTAGTTAGCATATCGTGATTATATTATTCCGTTACGAAAATAACCCGGAAGATATTTTATGTGACCCTTTGAAATCGCTAATGTTGCTAACTTAGTTAGCTTGTGAACGGTTTCAGCATGTGTGTGTGTGTGTGTGTGTGCGCGCGCGTCGTTGCTTGACAGGCTGTGAAATCTAAACTGTAATCATTTCCGGGGTCAGCATTTACCGTTGATACATAACTGTTTCTCTCACCGACTTGTCGCCCATCACAGCTTTTATGTCCGCTCCTCTGCTGATTGCCGCTGTTGTCGGCGGTGGGGTCCTGCTCCTTATGCGTCGTTTATTCCCCCGTCAGAAAGCCGTTAAGTTGCTCCGGTATTCAGCAGATACTATGAGAGGCAAGACAGTCATCGTGACCGGGGCAAACAGCGGGATAGGGAAGGCCCTGGCTGGGGAGCTTCTGAAGCTCCGTGCCCGGGTCATTATGGCTTGCCGGGACCTGCGGAGCGCCGAGGAGGCAGCCCAGGACATCAAGAAGCAAGCGGGACCAGAAAATGGGGAGGTGGTCATCAAACACCTGGACCTGGCTTCTCTTAGATCAGTCCGAAATTTCTGTGAGGAGGTGACTCAGGTAAATGAGAACCAAAACAAAGCAGGAGTGGAGATGTTAGTAGTTTATTTACCAGCTGTGGTGCAGTTTGTTATTGAGCCCAACTCAGCAGAAAAAAAACAGAGCATTGCTCCAAGGGGACTGTCCTTGGTGCTGAAATTAAGTATTGGCCCCTAAACCCACAATTACTACAGATGCAAATACACTATTGTCCAACTGGGGCCAGTCTGGAAATGTTGGTCTCCTGGCTGATGTTAAGATTTAATATCCTATTTTATTGTAAGCTTCAGCAAAGACGATACTGTTTAACTGTAGCAGTGGTCCTTGAAAGGCTTCGAGTATTTTATTTATGTGGTCCGATATCACAGATTTTTCTCAGGTGGCTTTACAATTCATACAGCACACAATACTTTTTGTGCTTACACTATTGAGTCACACAAACAAACATTTCAAAAAGAAGGTAAACAAATGAGAGTAAACACAGGAGGAGCCACAAAGGATGGCCAAACACAAAAAAGCTGCCTATTCATAAAATACTGTGCCAAATTTTGAGCCACCACTCATTTTCTTATGTTATGCTTCCAACGAGCCAGACATTTTTAAATTGGTCTTGAGTGATAATTCTCCAGGCTTTCTGAAGGTCTTTGAAAGTCACTTAACACAGATCTATGAATCAGTCAAGCATATAAAAGCACCTAACTCAAGAGATGAACCAGTGTTATTTCTACACATAATATCACATACTGGCAGTCTTTCATAACAAAATGTAAAAAAAATTTCCTATTTCTTAAGTTGAATTTACAAAAATGCCAAAGATAACAGTTTGACAGGCATAAAATAGTATTATTGTACCAACAAGGTGATTCCCAAAGAGCTGTTTGTTGAAAACTTGGCATATCTCAGCAGTGTGTCCTTAAGAAATTTGAGGAAACTGGACAAGTGGAGGGAAAAAGCGGTGAGCCTAAAAAACTGTCTACAGCAGATGAAATAATGTACTTAAGAAATAGGAGAATAAAATCCAGGATAGAACTGACACACTGCCAGTGCATTAAAAGCACTATCAGTCATGGATTGGCCTCCCCAGAGTCCAGACCTCAACATTACTGAAAGAACAGAACAAAAGGCAGCAAACATCCAAAGAAGAGCTTTGAATGTGCATCAAGAAGCCTGGAGAACTACTGCTGAAGACTACCTAAATTAATGAGAAGAAAACTAGCGTAAGAGAGCTCAGACTGTGTTTAAGAATAAAGGTGGTCATACCAAATATTGACTTTCAAGCTTTTTAGGATTGTGCAAACTCCATTTTTGCTCTATAAACTGTGTTTTTATGTATGTTATACGCATTTTTCAATAAATCTCTTCACCAGAGCAAACTTTTAAAAAAATAAAGGGTGGCTTGACACTTTTGCACAGTACTGTAATAGACATTCAAGAGGGTAAATTCATAATGCTGTATTAGTTTGATGAAGAAAAATTGTAACCACAGGCTATTATAGCATACCATTCCATAATTAATATAATTAAATGATAAAGACATACAATCTAATAGAATTCCGCCATTAGTAAGTTTATAATTTCAATTTTTTTCTGTAATTTAAAAGTTCATATTAAACTATGTTTCTTACAGAAGTTCTAATTAAAGGTAAAGATTAACTGGATTGTTATATAACACAATGAGATGCTTTGGGGCTTTATTTTTGTCCTTCCTTTTTGTCCTTGCTTTTAGCATTCAGGTATAATGTCATTATAAGTACACATCATAGTTTAAGTCAAAGTGGTTTAGGTGTACAAGATTACTTGTATATTCAGGAATTTGGCAGATACCTCGTATAACCACTGGGTGTCTCAGGGAGGTCTCTGCAACCCAGAATGTGCTATACTTTAAGTTTTATCAAAATAGGTATTATATTAATTAACTTTCTTCTTAGCATTCTTGACCATGACCATAACTCAGTTAATGTTTGAGTCAGAGACAAAATTCAAATGGTTTCTGAAAAATCTGAATTATTTTCTTTTTCATTTTACAGCCGAAATTACAAATTAGGTCATTTAGCCAGTATAAATCGTAGTCAACAAAGGGATAAAGAGTTTTTGGCTTTTCCCCTAAGAAAAATCACTCAGATTGTAATAAAAATATTTTGCAACACGTTTTTTTTAAAGTATGCGGTTATTTATTCAAGCATAAATTGCATTTCTGTTTCTCAAATGAGTGGAAATTGACAGAAAATGCATACATTTCTGTTAAATAAGATAATACAGACTGATTGCCTTCATTATACTCAGACCAGCCCTGCTCATGTGCATTGTCACAGCATAACTGCCCATTCTAAGGGAAGAAAAAACTTTGCCTGATAGTATTATATTGTTTGGTTGAGATTTCAACTTTTGCTATGCATATGGACAGTTAATGCCTCTGGATGTTGGAGAAGCTGTAATAAAACCTTAATTGAGGCCATAAATGTTTAAAATGTATCTTTGTTGTCAGGAGGAATCCCAGGTTGATGTGCTCATCAACAACGCCGGTATCTACCAGTGTCCCTACACAAAGACAGACGAAGGTTTTGAGATGCAGCTCGGTGTGAATCACTTGGGTCACTTCCTCCTCACTCACCTGCTGCTGGACCTCCTGAAGGCTTCGGCCCCTAGCCGCATCGTGGTGGTTTCCTCTAAACTTTACAAATATGGCCACATCAACTTCGATGACCTGAACAGTGAAAATAACTACAATAAGGCCTTCTGCTACAGTCAGAGCAAGCTGGCCAACCTTCTGTTCACGCTCAAGCTAGCCCATCGCCTCGAGGGGACGGGGGTCACAGTCAATGCTCTCACCCCGGGGATCGTGAGGACCAGGCTAGGCAGACACATCCAAATCCCCCTCCTGGCAAAGCCGCTGTTCTACCTTGCCTCGTTGGTCTTTTTCAAGAGTCCATTGGAGGGGGCCCAGACTCCTCTCTATCTGGCCTGCTCCCCAGAGGTGGAAGGAGTGTCGGGGAAGTGCTTTGCTAACTGCGAGGAGGAGGAGCTGTTACCCAAAGCCACAGATGAGGAGGTAGCCAAGAAACTGTGGGACATAAGCAGGAGGATGGTTGGACTCGCTGACTGAGCAGAGTCCAGCTCTGTGGATGGAGTTTGGGGAGTGGACTTAAGTGTTCTTGGACCTGATAGCTAATCTCTTGCAGCCCCACAGACACCATTCTACAAGAGTCCACTTGCAATAAATAAAAGAACTATTTCCATCTTGAGGATAAGAACATTAATTGAACAGCATATTGTAGAATGAAGTGTGATAGTGGTGTGTGTGCAAGAGTGCCACAATGCTTAGAGATTGTGTAAAGATTTGAATTTAAAGGTGTGCCTATCAAAGTGGTGTTTCAAAACAATGAAGCACTGTTACGTGAAGTAATCTGCTTACTTCTCAATAACCCTCCAGGTTTGCTTCTCCCCTAATTTGTAATAAGCAAAATAGCTTTCCAATTTCCACACCATTTAAGAAATCAGCTTGCAGACAGCCGTAGCAGGGTTATATAAGTGCATGTAAACAAACCCTCACTCCCTAGAAAGACTCAGTAGGGGGAGAAACATTTTCCTGTCTTTCACGGAAACATTTCATAGAAACAGATGTGAAAATTAACCCTAAACTTGCTAATTTACTATATTCTGTAATGAATCTTATGCATAGATTAGTTTTGTGTCTTGACCGAGAGTCAGACACACAGCCTCGGATCAAAAGGAGCAAACTCTCGGGTACATCGCCTCATAGAGTTCTTCAAAGCCACGCTGAGTTGTCACATTTTTCCATCAGTGCTTGTGCTCTGCAGTTCCTGGAGTGAAACACGTATCTGTTTCAGGTTCAGCTGTGGTGTTGGAAAGCTAAATTTTTGCATGCTTTAGCATCTGCTTTGCTGTGCAGAGGAAGGAGAGGTGGTGGAGTGATAGCTGTTGATCCATTTTCCTTCATCTTGATGTGTTTGAAGTGTAAATGCTTTCTGCTAGGACAGTAAGGTTAGCGATGCCAATCGGTGAGCTCCTGCTGTGCTGCAGCTCCCTCCTGCGGATGGATTGAGAGTGCTCTTACCTCATTTTTATTATTTAAAGTTCAAAGGCATTCAAATAAATTCAAGAGTATTTCCAGAGAATTTACTCAATTGCTACGTGTGCTAAAAGAACCACAGTTTTCAAATGATACCAAAGGGCATTTAGAGAGTGACTGCAACTAATCATTTTCCTACCAGCATAATCAATTTTTCCCAGTTAATCGATCAAATGAAAACTATGCTTCATGATATTAACATTTCTCAAACGGCATATACTCACTATTCAAGTATTTTAAGGCTACAGTGATATCACAGAAAAAACTCAAATCCTCAGATTTGAGAGGCTGATGCTAATCTCAAGCTTCATTGCTTATCTACAACCCATAAAGGCGCATCAAACATATACTTTTGCACAAATTGTTGGCCTGCATCAGGCAAAGAATACAACTAAAGAGAGTGATGAAACTGCTAAAATCAGTGTATTATTAAAACCAGGAAGTAGTGGTGAGCCATCGTCTTCAAGGAAGAAATGTGGTCGGGAAAAAAAACCTGAATGATCGTGAAATCGAGATCGAAACACCAAAGGCTGGACTTTGGAAAAAGGTGATTTGGTGTGATGAGTCTGATGAGAGTGGCTATACTCTGGTGATTCACACATCAGGAAAAGAACAGACGTCGATGAAGCACTTACCTTACAGGTCTGTGGGGGTAGTGTTATGATGTGGGGTAGCTTCAGTTGGTCAGGTTTAGGTTAGGCAATGCTATGTGCCCAAAAGGAGGAGGTCAGCTGACTACCTGAATACACTGAATGAGCTGGTTTGTCCATCAGTACTTTTCTTCCATGACCACACCGGTAAATTCCAAGGTGACAATGTCAAGGTTTAATGGGGATCAAATTGAAAAAGAGTGGTTCAGAGAGCACGAAACATAATTTTTACACATATGTTGGTCACCGCTTTAACCCCACTGCGAATCTCTTGAAGACTCCTATCATCAGTATAGGACCCTGGCGAAAAATGAACCTAACTCGCATCGCGTAAGCTGAATGAAAAAAACGCCACGGGGATTATGTGTTGTCACCAAAGCTAAAGGTGGTCCAGCAAAATATTAGACCGTGACTTTTTTTCTTCTGTTTGTCAGGCAATTGGACAATATCTGCTGACTAATATATCAAACTCTCTATTTTTTGGTATTTTGTCCAATCCTTGTTTATTTAGTGCTCGGCACTTTTAATACTTCAAAGGGGAGTATACCACGATGTATTTTTCCTTAGTAGCTCTAAATTAGTGTGTTAGATATCACAAACACTCACAGAATATGAACCATTTCCTTATACTGTAGTATTTTCTTGATGATGACTCCTGGGAAAACACAAATAAACTTCCTCTCTGTTCTGAATTTGTTGGCAAAAATCCTTCTCTACTAACCTATTTTTAATTTTTTTTCCCAACAGTGAAAAAGCAGCGCTACTTAGTGACTCAGCAATCTGAGTCTGAATAATGAAAGGTCTTCCACTCGGTTCAGTCAGTCAGCTGAACACTGCGAATCAGCAGACATGTAATTATCTTGAAACAAAACCGATCGCTATGCAACTGTGTGTGAAAGCGGAGCAATATTAAAACGTGATATCGCTTTTATTCAGCGGCATTTCAAATCTCTAAATGTGTACATTAAAGGCTGGGAGCTTATATCTATAATTTGTGCTTTATTAGGCGAACAAAACAACCAAAATATATAAACATGCATCGTTGTGAAATCAACGGGGTTACAGTGGTTTGGTGGGGTGTGGGCATCCAAATCTGAGGTAGAAAGGGGACAGGAAACCTCTCTTGGGGATATAGAAGAGCAAAAAATAAAGTAATACTGACTGCTAAGACAGATCAAAACGTTCCATCAATAACAATAAAACACACCCATCAATACTGTCAAATCCATTTAACAGAAGGAAAAACAAAACAAATGTTTCTCATGGTTCGTTTAAGGTACTAATTTGTCTTTGTTTTTTCGCTTCCTTTCAACACTTGTATGTAAATCATCACAAGGCCATTGCTGTTCCAGCAGATTAAAAATAATGACTGAAACAAATCTCTGTGCACGTCAAGGGGCAATTAAAATACCTCTCTCTGGGTTTTTAGAATAAAGCAGTGGCAGTTTTTTTATTTATTTACAAGTTCCAGAATTAACAATAGGATTTTGCACTGTTTTTTTTTTTTAATGTATCTCTTGCTAACAGCTACATACAAAATATATCACTCAATTTTAAGTTAGTATATATTTGTACATTTGTAGTTTAACACATACACATTCTCAAAATTTTTAAGAACTCCGTGAGCTCCTCTTTGTCCGTTCCCCCACATCTGACCCCTAACTTGACTTACTGCCTTGAGAAATTTATAATGTAAACAATTGCCATCGACTGCCACGCCATCAGTGCTTTTAAATGATCAGCAATAGTTACATGTTCATGATACCGAATAACTCGTTCCTGGCTGCTATTCAAGCCATCAAAATGGCTGCACTACCAGAAGGTGTAGCTGAACAAACCAGGGCTCTGTGTCTACTATTGAAGATGCGACCTGAATGGAAAGTCCTTCAGTTCAGAAGTGTTCCATAAAGCTGCGCTTTAGTCAGACTGTCCTTCCTGGAAAGTCCCAGGGAGCCAAATTTTTGGTTGTACGGAGGAGGAGGGGGTGGGGCTGGTGGTGGCGACTGGCTCACCTGTGCAGGCACGCTGTGCATCTCCACTTGATAGTGCTGCAGTTCTGCGGCCATCTCCAGAGATCTCTGGTGGAGAGACTCGGTGGAGCTGTTGGGGCTGGGGTCTACATAATCAGTGCTCTGGCCTCCAGATGCGACATTTCCCTCCCTGTCTTTGGAGCTCCCTGAGTGGTACAGGCTGTGCTCTGACCCCTGACTGTCCTCAGCTCGGTACAGGTGAGCTTGGCTATGAGCTTGGCGCAGCCCTGGGCTGCATTCGGGGCTGGGGCTGGCAGCTACCCACACTGGGTCCATGACATCCACTCCGTGGTGGTAGTAGTCAGCCCCTTCCTGGAAACTGCTGTAGAGCGGCCCTAGTCGAATCTTGGCGGGACGGACAGAGAAGTGCTGCTCCGAGAAGCTGTAAGGTGAGGCCCGTCCTGGGCTGCGGTAGGTGTGAGCACTTAAGTCCTCTACGCTAAGTTGTCTCCACCGACCAATCAGCTCCTCCTCCTCAGGGGCCAATGTGCTGCCTCTACGGCTGTCTCCGTAGGCGACACTTGGGGAGGAGGACGGGGGGAGCGGCTCATAGGGCTCACTGAAACAGGAGGACATGGTGCGGCTGTAGACGGGAGAGCTGCCGTTCTGGTGGTGGCTCAGCTCTGTCTGTTGGAAGGGATGAGCATTGGCAAAGCCCCGTGGACTGTCCCTCTCCCAGGATGAGTCACTCTTTCTCTCATAGTCCCCTGCATCCCTCCATTCCATATAGAGGGAGTGATGGTGCGGGGAGGAAGCTGCACTGCTGGGTGGTCCGTTGCCTTTGTCCTCAGACCCCCCTCCACTAAAACTCGAGTAGGAACTGGAGGCTGCACCCAGCGGGGGAGGGAACTTAGCAAAGTGCTCCTGGGAGAAGCCAGCTCTCAACCCAACCGAACCTTCCTCTGGATTACTGTCGGTGGAGTTCTGGGGCCCGTACAGCAGCTTCCTCTCACCGTGAATATCCATGCTGGGCCTCCGCTCACGGTGACGATCATCAGGGCAATACAAGGCTGTGTCACTGCTGTACAGGTCAGTTTTATAGGCTCCGCGTAGCCCCAAACGCTCTCCGGGACCCAAGCTCTCCAAAATAAAGGCATGTTCCTGTGTTTGCGGGCTGGGGGAGCGGGAGGCCTGGCTGCTGCTGCAAGCTTCATCTGGCTTTTCAAGCACTTTGGCAATAAGAGAGGTCGGGACAGAGTCAGAGTAGGTGTGACAGAGGGGAGACTCCTCCAAGTGCATGGTCAGGCGTTCCTGGAAGTCAGCAGGCAGCTAAAAGTATCAGAGAAAAAAGGGTAAGGCAGGAATAATCGGTGAATGTTAGTTATAAATTATAACCCATAGCAAGGACCTTATTCTATGCAGTGTAGGAGCTGCTGTACACTCCACTGCACTGTCAAACTCTCTCGAGTAATTAGTCGGTAAGTCAGGGACTTGGCATTAAAGGCACCTTTAAACTGTGCAGCAGCAGCAAAAATTTAGGTATATCACATGTCACACTGAGCATTGGGTTTTGAGGCATCTGCATCAGACTGTACAACATCAGCTGCCAGACAGTTTGCATCATGGAGTGAAAGCAGAGTCAAGTCATCAGCCTGTATCATCTGCATGTATCCAACATTCCTCTTTATTAGTTTTGTCTCAAACATTTTGATTGGTGTAAAATTAATTCAGTCAGTGTATTTTGCGTTTTTTTTTAATGCATGGTCATTTGTTTGGTTCTATACCTAATTTGATATGAAAACAGAACACAAGTGAATTTCTTTGTTATTCGTCCATTATATTTTTATTGAGACTAATATTTTGCAGGTGGATGCAGACACACAGCCCAGCAAACATGATTGACACCCTGATGCTGTCTCCAAAACTGAACCACAGATGGATGCTGACACTGCTTCCACAAACAACAGACACTACATCAGATTATTGCAGTGAATCCACCTTTGTTTTGTGTTGTTTTTTTAAAAAAACAGAAAACTAATCTGGTTCCTAAATGGACTAAATGAAAAAGAAATGAAATCCCTAGTTTGAGTCTTCATTGAGGTTTTTTTGTTCTCATTCTTTCTACTAAGAATGCTTTGTTTACTTAGTTTTATTCTAATTCATTAAAAGATAGTAAAACATCACTGCGCCCCCTCAAACACCAAACCAATTTCAGCCTAAATAGAGGGAATGGTAAAGCATAAAAGATAATCTTATTGGTGTATCCATCACCAGGCTTTTCACATACAAAGAGATGAAAGAGGAACAGACATATATTTCATGCATCATTTCTAGGGATTTACTCAGAGGTTAAAGTGGGCCAAAACTGTATTTTTTGTGCATATCTACATAAGTTATGGTTGCGGTACTTTAGCATCTAGCTAGTGCTACAGAAGAGGAGCTAGCATAAAAGAAGTAATGTGCCTCTTCAGGTAATTTTAAATGCAACACTTCTTATGAGCTAGGTTAGGTTACATGAAGTGTAGCAGAGATTAATTTGAATTTAGCTAATGTTCTTTAGATTTATTCACTAAATTTAACATTTTACCGTCTATTACAAAGACAGTGTAAATAGCACACTGTGAGTCTCAGGAGTGGAAATCCGCCAAGATAGCCTGTGAAACATTGCTATCTTGTTAAATTCAGCTGTGTTAGTTTACAAAGAGGAGAAAACCTCAGAGCAGTAGCAGCAGTATAGGTTAGCTGACCACAGCCTGTACACAAAGAAAATTTACTGGAGCTCACGAATGAAATTTTTGTGATCCTTTTCTCCACGCTGAGCCACCACAGTTAATCTTAGGGTTCTCCCACCTGCTGAATCTTACTTTAACCCCTGTCTATACTTATTTTTCTGTAGTATCTGTATCTGTACTTCAACTTACATAATGAATGTCTGAATTGTTCCCACCTTTTCCCACCTTGGTAGGCACCAAGACCACCTCTTGTAGGTTTGGTGCCTACCAAGCTATCTAGCGTTAGCTGATAACTTAGCCCCCTCTCATCTAAACATAGTCATGGAACGGTTCCTAAAAATCAAGGCTTTAAAAACCAGGCTTTCCAAACTAATGAAATGACCTATCTTTAGTATAGTATTCAGTCACATATTATTTCTTAGAATTTAAGCCCAAAGGGTCATGCTGATTGATTTCTTTCTGGTGAAATAGCACTTCATTTCTTAAATAAGATATCTCAGAGATTAAATGTGCAGTTGGGATGTATGTGGCCTGTGATATAAAATGAGTTTGACATCCCTGGTGTAAAGTCTCGTTTTTTTTATCAGATTAAATTTACAGTTTAATTTAATATGACACATGATACATTTATTTTTCCATGAATAAATGAAATCATAATTTAAACACTGCATTTTGTATTTTTGCTTGTTTAATGATCTGAAACATTTAAATGTGACAAACATGTTTTTAACAAAAAGAAAGAAAGAAGGAGCAAACACTTTTCACAACACTGTAGCGTTTTATCCAAGCTGCCCACAGGTTCTGTTATCCCTGCACAATGCAGTATGTGTGTCAGTATGTTAGGATGTACTTTAGGCGGTTTCTGAATACGATACAGCAACCTACACATTCACATTTACCTGCCTTCACCGCATGAATTGTGTTCACAGCTGCAGGGAAAAAAGTGTAATTTTCAATGTCAAGAACCTCAACCAAAGAGAACAATATATGTGATTTTAAAGTGAGAATAAGTCGCTTTCCTTAGAAAAAAAAAAGCCGTTCTTTTTCAAGCATTTCTTAATTTAAAAAAAAAAGCTTCCATCCACTATCTGTACCTCTCCATAGCAACAAGCATTAAGCTAACTGCAGCACATCATCAACAGGAATCTAGTCAGTTGTTCCTAATTGGCAATGAGAAGGAAGCTAATTATAACTTTGTAGATAGAGAAAAGACAAACACTACAGAGAACACGAAAGAGACGGTTTATCATAGCACTTTTATTGCATCTCGGACAAAACTAAATGCCACTTAATTACTGTCCACACACTTTTTTCATTTGGGCTTGTTTAGAACAAGATCTCAATTAGCTTTTATGTGGCATTCAGAAATCCAAGCGTGATCATCTTATTCCCTCTCTCTGTTTGTTTTGCAGCAAAACAAACAAAGCGCTTCTGTAGGCGCTGAAGAGCCCCTGCACCTCTCAAAATGCTGCAGCGCCATTCATCAATATACTTTCGATTAGCTCCCACCCACAGGACCAGCAGACGGGTGGACATACAGTGAGTGCATGTATAGCCTCTGACCCCTATTATGTTTGGCAATGTGCCTGCAGAACAGTTTTTCACTTTATGATAGACCCTATACTGTTAACGGTGCCGACGTGCGTGTGTAAATGTGTGTACCGTGCAAGTGTTGGGGGATATTTTATGAGTCTTATGCAACCAAATGCAGTTTGCATTGATATTTCCATTCAGCCATATGCGTAAAACACGTGGACAGGCATTCTTTAACCTCGGGGACGCTTGCCAGTTTCAAATCTACCCTTGTCACATGGGCGAGGCACAAGGCCCACGGCTGATGCAGCGGAAAGTGGCGCCAAGCTGGGCTAGTGTTAAAACACTCATCAATACCCGCGTGCATTCTTTTCACAAGGAGCAGCAGGACACTATGATGAGGCTGCACTGTGCTCTCCATTTACATTTTGCCACATACTGTAGTTTTACCTCCTCTGTTGAGTGTCCTTCAGAATTGCTCACAATGTGCCTTGAAGTAGTTCCCATGCTGCTTTGTGGTTTTACGTGATTAACAAAACCGGTGCAGTGTGACCGCACTCTGGCTAAACTGCACACTGAGTGACCGGAGCAGAAAGACTCCAGTCTGTGTGCATGGACTAGAGGTGTACGTGTTCTTGTCACAGTTTCAAATCATGGAGGAAAACAGTCATCACCAAAACCTTAAAACACTGCATCCAACACAAACCACAAACATTAAAACTAAGAGGACAAACACTGTTGCCCTCTCCTTTCTGTCTGCTTTCTGCATTTCCCCAGTCTATGTTTCCCTTTTTGTGTGGGTTGTTTTCTGTCCCCATTTCTGTTTACTTCCATCTTTCTGCCTTTTTATACGCTTCTTATTGACTTCAGCTGTGTCTTATTATCCCTCTATTATCTCTAACAAACTAACACAATTTTAAATATAACGGTAGCTTTTTACACTTGGGTGAAAATCCTTTGCTGTCACTGACTGCCTGAAGTCTAGAACCCGTGGACATCACTAAGTACTCTGTTTCCTCTTTTGAGATGCTCTACTGAGCCTTTACTGCAGCCACCTTCAGTCACTGCTTGTTTGTAGGTCTTTCTGCATTCAGTTTCATATTAAATAACTGAAAAGCATGTTCTGTTGGGTTGAGATCAGATAACTGACTTGGCCACTGAAGAATATCTCTTTTATTTAACTTGACAAATGCTTTGGTTGTTTTTCCAGCATGCTTTGGGCCAATATCCATTTGCACTGTGAAGCACTGTCCAGTCAGTTTTGGAGCATTTGGCTGAATCTGAGCAGAGAGTACAACCCTGCACACTGCAGAATTTATCCTGCTGTTTCTATCAGCAGTCACATCATCGGTATGCACTAGTGGCCCAGTTCCACATACTCAGGTTTGCACTTTGTTGTAAACAAGTTGCGTCTTGATTGTAGGTCTTTCTCATGATATGTCTACCACCTCAAAAGGGTTGTTGATCAGCTGTTGTAAAGGGTTGTCTTTTTCCTAATCATGGAAATAATTCTGTCATCATGCACTTTAGTTGTCTTCAGTGGTCTTTTAGGCCTTTTAGGTCTTTTAGGCTGGAAAGAGCCTTCATTCTCTTAAGTTATTGCTGACTCTCCAATAGGTCGAGTTCGATTTTTCAGCCTAATGATGGCCTCTGTCACTTGAATTGACACCTCTTTGGGGCTCATATTGAGTAAAAAAGCAAGTTCAAATGAAACAACACCTGGAATCAACTCCAGACCTTTTATCTACTTAAATGTCATGAATGAACAAGTGAAAAGGCTTCATCTGGACATAAAACTGCGTGGCAGTCAATTGTCAAAGTACTTATGAGCCTATAAAACTGGACAATTATGTATAAAATTAGTATAATTCCTAAAATAGTTAATGCAATACTTTTGTTAAATCCCTTGAATTCAAGCAAAAGTCTGCACTTTAATCACATCTTGATTGTTTGATTTAGCATCCACTGTAGTGCTGTACAGAGACAAAATTACAAGAATTCATTGTCAATGTCCAAATACTTATGGATCTGATTGTATGTGCTATTGCGACTTTTTATTGTCAGGCCTTCAAATAATCTGCCAAATAGACTCCATTTGAGAAAAAGCAAAAGTCAGTTATGTTTACTAAACTAAATATTTCTTGCATGATATATGGTAAATGCACATCACTGTAGTTTGGATGGAAATAAGGTAAAAGTCTGATTTGTTATAAAGAAAGACATTAATGCTGATTTGGTATACTTAAATGGAAAATGAGTAAATCGAGCTGTGGTTCATGTCCTTCAATGCATAGTCACTGTGTTTAGTATATATAATTCTATAGTATATATCCAGATTGCATCTAGCTAAAAAAGTCTTTTAAACTCAGAGCCATCGACTTTTTGAAAACTTGCCTCTTTCATCTCTCTCAGGTGAAGGTTATTTAGAGAAAAAAAAACCATGAAGCTTTAATTCTTCACTCTCTGTCCTTCCTCCAGTGACCTACAGTACTCATCGCTTCGGGAAGACTTATCTTTTCTGGCTCACAAAGGGCAAGATGACCTTCATGTTACAGTCAAGACAGCAAATTTTTCTTCGCTCATCTCATGTCATCAGCTGAAAATTCAGCTTAGTGCTGCTCAAGAAACACCTCATTCAAACCTCTCCTCCCCCTTAGCTTTCACCAAAGCTTTTTCTTTTACCTGGCTACCGCTGAACTGAAAAATTACAGTTTTTTCTGTCTTTCTGGGTTCACATCAAATGTCAGCACAAAAAAGCCTGAAGCTCATACAGTTCTTAAGCTTGGTTGTATGTGACTTTTGTGAAGAAAGAATTTAAATACATTCTATTCAAACTACCAGGGATTAGACTGAGGCCTCACTAAAACTGAGGAACATATAAAATGCGTTTTTAAAAAGGATAAAGAGTAGTGGAAAAATCGGGTTTCAAGCCTGTAAAAGTGAGTGCATAGCTCACCTCTGAGAGTTGGGCCCTGTAAAGAGACTTGTTGCACTGCAGAAGCTGAGCAGCCAGGTTACAGTCCTTTCTGTACATTTCCTGCAGAGGTACAAAATGCCCGCAATCAAAGGAAAGAACAGAGAATGAATATTAAAACTTTCGTTGCCAGCTGAATTTCTGGTCTCTTTTGGATCAATACTGCTTAAACTCTATTCTCCCAAAACCTACTTTCTTTCTTCAGAAACACAAAACTTATTATTTAACTGCTTATTTGAAGTCCTAAACATGCTTGGAAAAAAACTACATTTTGCAAACACATTCGTACTGGTGTAAATGTACGAATTATATGGGTCTTGCATATGGGGGGTACAAAATGACTCCAGAGCCCCCCCCTTTGAAATCACAACATTAAATTGTGCACACGCATAACAAGGTGTAGAAAATGAATTGAATTTAAGTCCTCAGTCACAATCGCCTAAAGACTTGTTTGTGACCATCTGTGAACCACCGGTTGCAAAGATGAAATGTTTGTTAACCACAGCTGGTGAGTAGTTTAATTGTGAAATCAGTTTCTAAAGTTCCAGTGAGAAAGGCCTAAAGAATGGTCAACTGGTCACTAGAAAAAATTTGTTTTGCTTGAAGTGGCTAGCTGTTGCTAGGCGCAACTGGTTGCAAAGAAATCTGGGGGTTTTGGTCGCTAACAGATTGCCATGGTTGACCATTAATTGCATGGGAGATGCCAACTTATCTGCAAACACTCTTCAACTACTTTCAGAGCTGTAGCGAACCAGAAACCAGAACAGGCAAACCTTCACCTTTAAAGTCAAGGTTGTGCCATAGTGCTGCTGCCAAGATGTTTGAAAAGATACAACTTTTACTTAGAAGGTGAATGTTCAACTTTTCTGGTTTGCAGTGCATTTTTTCCAAGTCTTACTTCTGCCTGGTATGTAATGAGCAAGTATTTGCAAACAAGTCAGCATCTTCCATGCAAACTACAGGCAACCATAGCGAAATGCTAGCAACCAAAGCCCTTGGTAGCCAAAGTTCAAGGCAAAGATCTTGGCAGTACTAAATTACAAAGCTTTTGAGTTTACATTTAAAGGTATGTGCAAAAATTCTGATCATTCGCCATAGTGAACTCTAATGTACACTGTACACCAACTTATGACAACAGGAAATCAGCATTGTCTGAAAGCATCTTCTGATGATCACATTTTCATAGTGCGTTCCACACATGTAATGTCAAATATTATTAGTGGATGTAATCTAACACCAACTAGAGGGCACAGGCTGTTGTAAGCAACTAGTTTGTCAAGGGATTAATACTGTCACGACTGCAAGAAAAGTCTCGACTGCAAAAATAGCAGCACATCTCCATTTCCCCAACGGTGTTAGGGCCCTATCATCACTCGTTGTAGCTTTAATTTTGCATGTTAGTTTTTGGTAGTTTATCTGCCATTTGTTCCTGGAAACAAAGCAATCTTCATTATATAACTTCACTGAACTGAGTCTTCAGCTCTTTATTGCTGTTTTTTTGTAACCTTTAGTCAGTGCAAAGTTGCGTCACACACACTGGTAAATGCCATCTTATTTGCTGATATGCTAATATCTGTCGACAAGTTTATGTATTTAAATGCATAACAGCTTCCCAGTAACACACCAAACATCTTTCCTCTTTATTATTTGACAGACACAGCATGTAGTTCTTGTCCCAGTTGAGCATTACTTATGTAGCCTAACAATGTCTCTGCTACAGTGAACATGGTAAGAAGTGTTGAGTTTCCCCACTGAGATACCTGAATGAATGAATCACTTCCTCTATAAATGCCATAATTCAAGAGGTAACTACCCCTAGTGTCCAAATGTATAATAATACAAACAAAATTTAAAAAAAAAAAAAACTTTTAACTTACCCATTTATGTTCCCTCTGCCTATAAATCAAAGGTAGAGCCTACCGGTCATTTTTTTTTTTTTCATTTTATAACAACAACAGCGTTATGGAACAGTAAAATCATGAGTCCATTTTGAACTTTAATGCAACAAGGTCATCTTACTACTGAGCTTGCATGCCTTACTCAGGAGTTCTTCCAATAATTTGAGGATCTGCAGCTCCCTTTCTGGTGCTCCAGTTTGCATATCATAGTGTCACTGGGCAAGACTATGAAAACCCAACACTCCCCCCCCCCCCCCCCCCCCCGCCCCCC
>VUQG01008486.1:21142-31999 GCA_015106755.1 Etia nguti | reverse complement strand
AAACAAAAGTAACACACACACACACACACACACACACACACACACACACACACACACACACACACACACACACACACACACACACACACACACAAAAAGGTTAATTAATGTTCAAATGTAAAGAAAAACAACTAAATATGAGATAGTCAAAAATGTTTGTGTGATTAAAAAAATCATACAGCCGCTTAAATATTTTACACTGTCATGTAGCCTTTCAATGAAATCATGATGCAAATCATACGTTCCTATTTGATTCTGGGTACTGAGCAAAAGTTGTTAGCATTTACTGTAAATTAACCATTTCCAATTGATTCACAGTCTATATTTGTGGGGGGGTATCCGCACGCAAACATTCTTTTTTAATTTAATTTTACAATAAATCTGACCGATAAATAACTAACTAAGCAATATCAGCTGTCGGTGAGTCTCATCCAGTTGTTGGAACTCCAACTCCATCCTGACTGCAGCTGGCTGTTAGGTCTCGTTCTGCTCTTTAGCTTCTGTGAGGTCGGTGGAGCAGCACATGAGCCATTCCTCCACCGAGTTGCAGTTAACGATGGAGCAGGAGGAGTCAGTCTGACTGCGGGAAGCAGCTGACTGACCTTGAAGGACGCCACAACACCAACCCAACCACCAAGTAAGCTAGTAGAGCAGGGGTGTCCAACTCCAGGTCTCAAGGGCCGGTGTCCTGCAGGTTTTAGATATCACCCTGGGTCAACACACCTGAATTAAAGGATTATTTCATTACTAGGCCTCTGGAGAACTTCAAGACATGTTGAGGAGGCAATTTAGCCATTTAAATCAGCTGTGTTGGATCAAGGACACATCCAAAACCTGCAGGATGTGTCCTCCAGAGAGGAAACATCCTGAGGCCTGGAGTTGGACACCCCTGTAGTAGAGAAATATTGGACGGGTATGGGCCGGGGCCTGATAGTTATTAGCAACCACACTTTTAAACTAGTAAGCGGTCATAGGTGGCAGATATTAAACTCACCTGAAAAGAGCGCAGATTTCCAGATACTTTGACATATGTTCCTGGGGGAAGGACGGTGCTGTCCACACTTTGGTCCTGTATAAATAAAAAGCACATACTTGATCCTTTTCATCCAGTTCCAGTTCATTTTCCTTAAGATTTTAGAACAGGCCTTCTACTTAGAGAAATGTAATACTAAACAGATATTATAGTTTAGTAGCTTTCTCACTATCCAAAGGATTTTATATACAGATAATTACCTCATGTCTCAATACAGACTGAGCTTACAGCAGAGTTGTGATGGTGGACACTTACCTCTGTGTCTACCCACTGCTTCACATCCATGGGAGCGCCTGTCATGTCATCAACCTTATACTGGATGTTGGTCATGGATTTATCTGTGCTTCTGATGACCCCCACAATGGTGACCTATGACACAGACCACAATTATTATCAAATCTGGAAATATTAGAATAGTTATTACATCCATGCTACAAAATGTTGTAACATAAAATGATTTAAAATTCGGCATTTGGTCCGACTGTTAGATAGATGTTTATTTTGAACATTTAAAAGGACAATTGACATATATGGACATTCAACATAACTTCTGTAAACAAAAGTAACTTGCACTCAAAAGGGAGTGGGAAGTTGTTGTTGTTGTTCAACTGCAGACATAGAAAAACAATCTGTATTACAGAGGATCAAACTAACACTACTTACAGCTGAAAAAAAGTAACTGGTTAGTGAACTAACTGAATTACAAACAATGGTTTGGCTCACCTGGGCAACATCCACATCTCCTACTCTGAATGACTCATCGGCCTGCGAAGCAGACATCAGCTGAGACACTGTGCAGGGGATTATTTGGTTGGCACGTGTTCTCTGCAAAGAAATACCCCCAAACACAAATGGGTTAACTGTCGTGCAGCAGAGACCTGTCAATTTGTGCTTCCATCGCTACACAGAAGTCAACACGTGTACAAAGAGGGGACATGTCATTTGGCCAATGAAGGTATGTTGTTGTTGGTTTTCAGCACTATTTCTACAGATTTATGTCTGTTTCAATTCTTTAGTGAGTTATAACGACTTTAAAGTGTAGATATAAGTACAGACCCCCTTTTTCTCTCCCCCCTGGGATAAGGCAGGTGATGCAAATCCTCCTGGAGACTGAGTGTAGCCCCCAGCCATACTGGATTCACCGTACCCTCCTAAAAATGTATAAAGAGGTAAATAACTGTGTCAGTGAAATCGTTTATTCGACATGATCTTCATTTGACCCACGTTCACTCACATTCAACACACAATAACAAAGACGTCGGTAGTCAAGCCAACGTGGACCGAAACAACACAGCGTCACCGAGCCCACATGGAAATTCAACTCACCCTGATTCCACATGCTTCCGCTGTTTGTTTAACTTATTAAAGTCAGGCGTAAAATGTTATTGACACCGTGCAGTAACGTCTGCAGCCGAATGTATTTCTGTGGTTCTCTTCCTCGTTTAATCCCGCGCACAAGCTTCAATGTACAGCGCATGCGCACAGTGGAACTCCCGCGAAATCTAAGGTGACGCGGATCTTTACGTTGAGGTAATTCAGCCCTAGTTTTTGCTTGTCAGGCTATCGTTCCCCTTCTAGCGCCAAGACTGACCGACGCGAAAACACAAACTCGGGTCCCAAACAACTGTTTAACTATATTATTATTATTATTATTATTATTATTATTATTATTAGCTATATTACGTAATGAAGCAGTCCATAGCCTGGGAGTTACGTCTGCCTGAAAGAGTAATATCAGGGAATGATTTTGAAAGAGACCGAGGTTTGCTTTAATGAACTTCCCGAAGCACTACGTGCTTACGCGCAGTTTTGCGGCTTTGAAAGTGCTATAATAAATCATGTCCAAAGAGCATTTGCAAACGCATAGCTGTGTTTCAACAGACAGTGTCTGTCTGTTTATCAAAAACAGACAGACATTCCAAACGTTCCAACGATGATTAGCTACTCTTTTCCCCAAAATGCCCCCTTACTGTAAAAACAAATAAGCGAAACAAATAATAATAATAACAAAAAGCAAAACAAAACATTTTTTTTATTTGCATGATCAGCTTGAGAGACAGATTCTCCACACTCGAATTTGGGAAATACGAGTATCACGCGAAGGCATCATGAACAACATCCTTTTTGTATTTAGTGAAATATTACAGTGTAATAGCGAAAACATTCACACGTAGATGTGTTTTAATATACTGTGTCTATATACTCCTATTTGTTCTATGAATGTACGTATATTTATTGCATTCTTAAACAGCGCATGCCCAAAAAAGGTAACTGTAAAAGCTGGTCTACTAAATTTAAATTTAGTCCACATAAAAATAGTCTAGGCGTAGCCTACAAGCAGGAATTCGACTTTTAAATAGCTTCACAGATAAGTGTGTATAGAGCCTTTCTCAGCTGAAGCTTATTATTGTCTTTAGGTTTATTCTGATACTTATTTTTATTTATTTAATTTTATGCATCACAGGCTAAAACGTAGTTTTACATTACAGTAGTTGTGCTGTGAAACTCCCAGATACTTCTCTCTTGAGTTAAGAAAAGTGCAAGGTGATGCCTGAACTTCATGACTGATAGCGAAGTATCACCTGCACATAGGGATCCAAACACCTTCAAGCCTCAGACGCGTCATGACCAGTCGTATCTTATCGTGATTTCGCCTTTATAGACTTACGGCTTACCTTTTAAATCAGGTCTCGGTTTTTGTCGGATGTTTCTTCCTCTCAAAGGCTTCGACATGTCGGCAGTAAGGCTGTTTCTGTCTTGCTTGCTTTTTAAAGAGGCTTTTGCGCTCTCAGGTAAGCATCAGATAAATCAAGTATATATCTTAATCTCGGGGTAACTTACTAGGCGCCATTACGCATCGTTCTTACACAGGGAACTTTTGGCACATCACGGATCTCCACTGGGACCCAACGTACGAACTGAGCAACAATCCTGCACTGGTGTGCGCATCCAGTGGGAAACGACCTGCAGGCAATGCTGGTAAATTTGGAGACTATGTTTGTGACTCGCCATGGCACCTGATCAACTCTTCTGTTTATGCAATGAAGAGAATTCTACCAAATCCGGACTTCATCGTATGGACTGGGTGTGTTACTCTTTTTTTATGAATATTGCAGGACAGTGCTAGTCTCAAGACCGTATCTGGGGAAACAAATGCTTGTCTGCCTTTACAGTCATGATATTTTCAGATTGGTCTTTGGTATCGACATACTGTTTGACTGCAATTAATGCTGAAACAATCTGCTGTGTTACTTCTCAGTGATGACACGCCACATGTTGATGATAAAGATCTGGGAGAAGAGGCAGTGCTCAACATTATCAGCAACCTCACTGACATCATAAATCGAGTGTTTCCAAGTAAGTACAAAATCGGCCGGAAACATGCAAGGTCCACACTTACAACAATGTTTAAATGTTGACTCCTTCTAATAAATAATGTCTTTTATACATTATTGTCTTGTTTAGACACTAAAGTGTACTCAGCCCTGGGGAACCATGATTACCACCCGAAGAGTCAGCTTCCTGCAGCCCCAAACTCGATGTATGACCGAATAGCAGAAATGTGGCAGGGCTGGTTGGATCCAAAGTCAAAAGAAACATTTAAAAAAGGTGAAGAAGGCTTTCTCTAATAGTTACAAATATATGTGCAATGACTTTCCAAAGAATAAATACATCAGCTTATGATGCACATGAAAATTTTGAACACACGTTTTCTGCAATGTTCCTCTTGCACAGGTGGATACTACACAGAAAAGCTCATGAATCAGACTGGTTTCAGAATACTGGTCCTTAACACCAATCTCTACTATGATCAGAACAAGCTGACCAAGAACATGGATGACCCAGCGGACCAGTTTAGTTGGTCAGATCAGATTCTTACAGAGGCAGCCAACAACAAAGAGAAGGCAAAGCATCTCATCTTGTTGGATGTTGGGGACTAGAGCTCAATAAAAGATGTAGTTCGTAATGAATACAATCCCTGTATAAGCAATCCCCCCTCCAAAAAAAGAGACTTGGTCCTGATTGGATTTTAGTTAACTCTGTATTGTTTGGTTTATCAGGTTTACATCATTGGCCACGTTCCTCCAGGTTTCTTCGAGAAGAAAAGAAGTAAACCATGGTTTACTCCAAAGTTCAACCGGCGTTATTTGGATTTAATTGAGAAGCACCATTCTGTCATAAAAGGGCAGTTCTTTGGCCATCATCACACTGATAGCTTCCGTATGTTCTACAACACAGAGGGTAAGCCACACTGCAGTAATAGTACTCATTTCACCTTGTATTAGTATTACCTGTTCATCACTTAGCTAATGTGTCTCCGATATCCAGTGTTAACATTAACACACACTAATACTGTTGTTATCAGAGCTGATATCTTGTCCGTTTCTACAGGTTCTCCCATTAGTACCATGTTCCTCAGCCCTGGTGTCACACCGTGGGAAACAACACTTCCTGGAGTTAAGGACGGAGCCAACAATCCCGGGATTCGTGTCTTTGAATATGACACAGAAACACTGCTAGTCAAGGCAAGTTTTGGCCTTTACAATTTCCATTAGACATTTATGTTCCTCTAGTGGTGTAGTGGTTAACACATTTGCTTGGCAAGTGAACGGTGGCTATTTCATTATTAGCCAAATACGAAAATCCCCTTTTATTGTAGCTCCAGGAAGATCATCCGGTGTAAAACTCTGCCAAATCAAACATGTAGAACGCTCCTTGTGGCAAGGGAGCAGTCAAAAGTAGCAATAGTATTATTAGGCTCTCATGCAACTTATATAACAACACATTTGTATTTTAAAAGATCGTAAAACCTTCAGAAATATCTTGTAATGCTTCTGTTGTTCTGTTTTCTGTGTTTAAACCACGTGCTTTCTCTCACGCAGGATGTGGTGACCTATTACCTGAACCTTACTCATGCTAATGTAGCCACAGGACGCTGGGAGAAAGAGTATCGCCTCACAGAGAGTTTCAGAGTACCAGACGCCTCTCCAGCCTCCATGCACCAGGTTCTGGAGCGTGTAGCTGATGACAGCCGCTACCTGCAGAAGTACTATGATTTCAACTCTGTGAACTATGACCTGAGGGATTGTAACAGCGACTGCCGTGTTGACCACGTGTGCGCAGCACGAGAGGTAGACTTTGACAGGTATGAACACTGCCTCGTTAAAGAGGGGGCAGTTTTCATCTATGGCGGCCTGCTGCCACTCATCTCAGTGGCTTTAAGTCTGGTGGTGGCCAGTGAGTAATTAATTCAACACTATTTTGAACTATAACTAACTCTGAACTCAGTATGGGTTCATTGTAAACCAACATATAAGCTTTCTCCCTCTGTATATACAATTATACAATAATCTTTTGGTTCAAAAGTCTATAAAAGTCATGTCCACATGTGTATCACTGACCCATTCAGCAATGCAAACTCCCCGTCTGACTTTCCAACTGGCTTCATCAGCAGCTGTATAACGTTCCACCTTAAAAACTGCACACTTTTAGCAGATGAATCTGAGAATAGCTTTCTGGTGTCAACATTTGTAACGCATTTCATGCTTTGGACTATAATTCAAGAGAGACATCAAGTAGCAGGAAGTATTTGTTTTAAATGTCACTATTTAACATGTAGCACTATAATAATGCATTTTCATACTTTCAGTTATATTACGTCTATAAATGAAATGAGTTATGCTCCAGTGTGTAATTAAACTATGGAAAAATGCAACCTTTGTCTTCAGTAATCTTTGGTGTGCCCCTTGACCTTGATTTATGGATACTGGCTGAATACTTCGTTTCAAAACTACACAGTATTCTTGTGCCTCAAAAGGCCAGCTACCATAGTTTTATTTGTGTAAACTCTACTGTAGCTTGTTATGAATCCAAAACTAAATCTTATGAATTTCATGCACATTAACAGAAAAAAATCAATTTTATCAGGATTTTTTTATACAATAAAGGTCTTAACATTACTTCCATTGTTCATGCAACTTCAAAGCAATCAGTTTTAAAAATATTCTAAGATAAAGCTGTATTATCTGTGTTCTGTGATAAGTCCTGGCATTTCATATCTTCTTATAATGACTTAATAATCTTTTGATAGCTGCCTGTAAACGCTGTAAAGTGTCACTACAGAACATGACGGACACTGGACTTTGAGCTTCATGTGAAGACACTTTTATTGAGAATGTGGATTTGTTTGACATATCAGCAAGAATGTGACAGCCCGAATATGCACGCAGTGTTCTTGGTTAGTTGACAGTATCAGCTAGCTCACATGATCAAAACCTGTTTGGTTGATGTGAAAGGCTGCATAGCAGTATCCATAGCTGCGTGATACTCCTGCAGACCCACCTCAGTGCAGGCGGGAGCTGTCAGCTTTCCCTGCTTGACGAGGAAGCAGAGTTCATCCAGCATGGCTCTAAATGCCCCTCCGTCTAGGAAAAACAATATCCCAGTAAATTAGGGAAATGTTTATATTTTTTAGATTAATTTCATACAATCTGAAACTCCATGCCTACTTACCATGAGAGTGATCTCTCTTCCACTGTGTTACCCAAAATCCTCGAACCGTCACATCTTTGAAAATAAGAGCACTCTAGAAAGAGCAGCAAAAACAACAAAAAAATAAAAGAAAAAACATTTGTGAAATGGAACTTTAAAGCAACTGTTTATGATTTTCGCGAACCTCTTAGCTACTTCCTTGCAGCTAATGGGTAGTTGAAAAGTGTCAGTACCACCCGCACACTTACGCTGCATCCACCTCTTCTGTCTAGTGTGGAACTGTGTAAAATGTAAAAGGCAAATGCAGTTTTCCTCTTACCACAGGAACAGTAACTGGCTGTTTGGACATTCCCCCATATGTCACCATTGACCCTCCGATTCTGAAATAAATGGAAGAAATATGGCAAATACATAGAGTTGGGTTTTTTCCCTGCTCTCTGCAGTGCAACTACATTGTATAATACTTATAGAGATTATTAAGTATGCTCACTGTAGATGACGAAGAAGTTCTGTTGCGCTCTTGCCTCCAACTCCATTTAATGCCAGTTTGGGCTTTGGATAAGTCTTTAAAACATATTCATAAATTGGATAAGTTCATTCACCAACAGAGAAAAACTACAAGATCATATCTCTACAGACCTTAAAGAGTTCTTTAATCTCATGCTTCCTCAAGGCCTCTTCTTTGATCACATGACTAGCTCCAATAGCCTTCAGCTTATCACTGAGCTCTGTGAACTCTGGCCTGAAAGCGAAGGCACACTGAATAATTTTATCACAAAGATGGAAAATCCCCATAGGGTTCAAGACATTTCCCCTAGTCTTAAAAAAAAAGAAAATCTATATTTAAAAAAAAAGCATTAATATGAAAGAATTGAGTTCACCTGTCTCTTATAACATTAATAGTGTTTATTCCTCTTGCAGCAGCAATCTGTATTACAGCCTGTCCAACTCCGCTGTTGGCAGCGTTCTGGATCACAGAATCACCTAAAAGGACAACAGATAGAGAAAAATGGTCACATGCTGGCCACATGCTGGCCACAAATACTTAAGACTGGAGTAATGCACCCTCTAATCTTATTTATTTTTTACTTCTAAAATTGGTTCATCTGTCTCGCTGTAAAAGCACAAATAATTTAAACTGTGGGAATATAGTCCGTCTACACAGCTATGAATAATCCAAGAGTTGAAATTTGGTGAGAAGGAAATAATCCACTGTGAGTGGATTTGTTACCTGGCTTGAGGTCTTCAAAGTCGGAGAGCATCCTGAAAGCAGTGCAGGGATTCACCCCGAGTGTGGCAGCAGACACCAGGGGAATGTCATTTGGTACGGAGATAACGTCATCCTCAGGTAGCACTGCCTGCGTCCTCCACGTGCCTGATCACAGGAAGGAAACAGTCGACAAAGCACTTTAAAATGTTTTTAATTTTCCAATTCACACATCATGCCAGGTGCTGTCCCGCCACTTAGGGTTCAGTCTTTACCAGAGAGAGATTTTGGCATACAGAGGGGGCCAGGGATTATGATTAGTTAAAGGCTCAGAGGAGGAGCTAAAGTGGCACTCTGAAGATTTCATTTTGAGAACTGTGGAGTCCTTACCTAAACCAGCATCTTTCGGGATCACCCAGTCTCCTGCCTTGAGGGACTTTACCTGGCTGCCCACCTCTACAACCTGGGCCACACCTTCATTGCCACCAACAGCTGGGAGATCAGGCAGGATAGCATAAGTACCTGAAAAAAACCCCATCAGATTATGAACTGATCATGATGCCTCCAATTAAACTGGCCTGATGAATGACTGTTACTAACTGCTTACAAGTACCTTGAATCATGTTTATGTCTGATGGGTTGATTGGGGCAGCCAGCACTTTAACCAGGACATCCTTTGCACCTAAGGGAGGAAGATCTACACCCTCCAACCTGCCAAAAATACATTTTGCACAATCAGTCACTATTCATGTAAGCTTTCACGACATGCTGTCTTACGTTTTGGTGGCAGGCTTGTAATTTATGAATACAGATAGACTAAAAGCCCAAGACACAGTTCATCTCTACTGGTGTCCATAATGAATTAGTTAATGAATTAGTCAACAACAACAAAATTAACAAAAGTGGGCCTTTGCTCACTGGATAGAATAGAAGTAGGAAGCCTTTATTGTATTTGTAATTAATGATACAACGAGACTGGGAGTGCCACTCCAGCCTGGGGGGAAGTTTAAGGCTACCTGCTTGCATTAATAAAGAAACAAACACAACATGAAAAAGAAATAAACAATAAGCACATCACATAGACAAAATAGACAACTGGATCATAAAGTTTGGAGATAGGAGTGAGCAGGCACTGCACAGGAAGACAGACTTCTCGGGAGAAGAAAAGGGAAAATTAGGCTCTAGATATTCTAGAAAAGAAATCAGCAATGCATTGCTATCCAGCCACATCTTTATATAGATAGAGATATAAAGGTTTTCCTCCTGTTTTTGTCACTCCATACCGGTGAGTGGCGGTAACGCAGCGACTCGTTATTTGCTTCCCGCCACAAATCTCAAAAAAGAAGAAGAGGAGGCGAGCGCTCACAAAGGTGAGATTGAGGTTTACAATAATAGGCTGTATATCTTTTATAAGACAAAACACCTGAGCTTTACACCGGAACCGTGGAAGCATGTCCTGAGCGAGGCTAGTCACATTTTAACCGTGCCCGTTTCACTCCCAGTCACAGAAACACACGCACACGCGTTCTTATTGTTTAGCCGGATATTCTTACTGAACGACTCGGGAAGGGTCTCCGTGGGTTCTGTACACAAGTGCCTTGCATGTTTGTGCGGAGAGTCCGGCCGAATGGCTGAAGTGGGAAACGTTAGCGTCTCTGTGCCTGAAACACTGTGAAACAGCCGCAGCGACGCTTCGTCTGCAGACTCTCTGGCTTCTTAGACAGACTGCGTGGAGTGGCACCCACATCTCTACCCGGGACAAAGCTGGAAAGTATTAAAACAACCCGACTATTTAATAATATTTGTAATTTAAAGCCAGACTTGAGCTTGCACTCTTCATACTACGGCCATATTGGACTGTAGTCGTCAGGTTGTGTCAGTGAAAATGTAAACACAGAGTTGCCCCCTGCTGGATAAGAGATGAACTCCGCATTTCTCCAGACGGTCAGAAGGTCTTTTTTTGGATGAGATAAATATGAGGAACTGGTTGGGTTTTTTTTAGTATTTCACTTCAGGGAAGGGAAATGTCGAAAATAGATACTTGGAACGGATTACTCATTTTTTCTCTTTGTTTTTTTTTCTTCCTTCTACTGAGTCATACATAAAAACATCGTGACACATGGGG
>VUQG01008486.1:5998-21122 GCA_015106755.1 Etia nguti | reverse complement strand
GGATTAGAACAGTATCGCAATGTAACGTGCTCAAGTACTACAGAATTTCTTAGCCTACTTAAATATATATTTACTGGGCACTCTATTAAGTACACTTTGCTAGTACTGAGTTTGACTCTCTTTTCCCTTAGGAACATCCAACCATCTTCTGATTGCTGCTTCCAGCAAGATAATGCACCATGTGATAAAGCTCAAATCATCTCAAACTGGCTTCCTCCACTTGTCTTCCACACTCACCAGGTTTCAGTTTCATAAAGCACTTTTGGGATGTGGTTGAATGGAAAATCTGAGACATGGATGTGCAATAACTGTGTGATGGTATGATTTCATTGTGGGTCAAAATATCTGAGGAATGTTTCCAGCACCTTGTTGAATCATTGCCAAAAAGAATTAAGGCAGTTCTGAAGGAAATAGGGTGTCCAGCCTTGTATTGCAAGATGCAACTAATGAATCCTCAAGGTTGCTTGAGCGTTCAGCATTGCATCTTCTAGTATGTGCTTTTTTACCCCACTACCATCTGTGGACCATCTAGCAATCATAAGATTGTGGATTCCTTCAGTGCTGAAGCATCCTTGGGAAAGTTCCTGAACATGAGTTACATTCATCAGGCAAGTGTGTGTGAATGTTAGCAAGCACTTGGGCATAGGTAAAACTGAATGAATGTGAGAATAAGACTTTTAGTACAAAGCACTTTAAGCGCTCTAAGCGCGGTGATATTTAAGTACCAATTAATTTAATTCTGTAAATGGAAAACTCTTTAATGTATTGGAAAACCTTTACACTGTGCTTCTGGTACTTTTTCTAAGTTTTTTTTTAAAACTTTAGGGAGTGTGATAAGTCTCGTGACTGGGTGATTGGAGTAAGAAGACATTTTTAAAAAAGCATGAATATTAACATATTTATTAGGAAACGGAGCAGATCTTTACATATAATGTAGAAAACATAATCACAGTAATACTTTGAAAATCCTACATGCTGCTCATCGCTGACAAACTTGCCATTAAATTGCCTGAGATCAAGTTAAGTGTAGTTCTATGGAAACAAACACTGATACATTCATCACTTTCTAAAAGTAGCTGTAGCCATTACCTGATAAAATACAGCACCACAAATTAAATGGCTGATGGTCACAAGTAAGCTGTACCATTAGAGCACAAGTTAACACTACCGTATTACAGGATGCCTTGATGAGCTTCAAAAGTTACTCTGAGCACACAGTCTCACAGGTCCTTGGATTTTAAAGCCTATCTAACCCAACACCTGACAATAAAATCACAACAGCACACCACTGAGGGGCCATAGAGGTTTGTTACAATCAGAAAAAGTCCAAAATGATCTTCCTTAGTTTCCAAGTGATATTTTGAAAACAAATACTTTCAGTTACCCTTACTGGTCGGTGTTGAAATTCCTGTAAACCAGTTAGAGTGTGAGTGATTACAGTGTGACACTTTAATGACATACTGGCACTGCAGTTGTGGTAAATTCAAAAATCAAAGTGTGCAGAAAAATAAACTCTCAGCACACCACCTTTTCCGTCGTTTTAAAAAAATGTTTATCAAAACAATTTTGCAACCGTCAAACTTTGAAGACTAACAGCAGAGTATGAAGCAATCTGTGACACACATTCTTTTTGTCATGAGCATTGATAGTCCGAAACACCAAAGATCGATGTGTTGAGATGAGACAACACCGGATTATACACTACTAACCCCAGTCCCTTTACAATATTCTACTATATACCCATCTACAACGATTACAGAGGAAAAAAAATACAATAATAGTGGAACATTTTCTTCATATCGTATATCATTGGCAAGTGAAAGAGGAAAAAATATAAAGAACATCATCACACTGGGTGCATGGAAAGATGAAAGAGTCAAAAAGCAACAATCATTTCATATCATCATCATGTAGTCATTGTTTTCATAATCAAAATTGTATTATAGTAAAAACTGAAACTGTTGCACCAAGACATTCACTTTGGCTTCCTCGTCACACCCCTCACATCATGCGAATGAGCATTTAATCCCTGCTTTTTCTTGATCTAACACCCCATGACTCCTTCCAATCAATCTGAAGCATTCCCTGAGATTTCAGATTGGTAATTCCTGAGATGAGCCTAAAGAGTGGAGGTATTTTTTTCCCAACCAGCAACCAACTGTGTGTAGTCTGTGAAAATTCAAAATATATATAAAATATGAAACATATATTTAAAAATGATTAAACTGAATAGAAATATTAATGCATTTTACGATTAGTGCAGAGTAATATTGCATTGGTTTTGGCATTAACAACAACAGGCTTCTCCTCTGAAAAGGCTAATTGTGCACCAAAGGGAAAAAAAAATGAAAATAAAAAAAATCATACAACGCAGAGGAAAAAAAAAAAAAAAAAAACCCTCACAGTTCACATTGGTTCCTATATTGTGTACCTGTACACTATGCACTGTATATTGTTCGCTTTTGGTTGCAATATATTTCTGTTGCATTGCATCCATATTAAATTAAATGACAATGAATGAATTATCAAGCACATATGTACAAAGTATTACGAGTACCTTGATGTTAAAAATGTATTACCCCGATTTATTCTCGAGTCATATGTAGCTTTTAATGATATTTGCCAATTTCCTGCTGTCTACTAGAACATTCAGTGCTGAGAGGCTTCAATCGGAGCGGAAGGACAAGCTGCAGCACTCTTGGATGAAAATAAATAAGTATGATAGTTTTTAAAAGGCTTTAGAATAATTTTACATATATATTAATTGGGTGTAAAAGACTCAGTCAGCTTCTCCTGTAAAACGGGAGTAAAATGCTGATTAGCTAGCTAGACCTACATGCTCCTCCGTGCAGGCTTGGTGTTCCTGAACTACTACCCTACTACGGGTTATAGGGAGGTAATGTCTTAAATAACTACCTACTAGTGGATATAAACAAAAACACCAGGCTTCCCACTGGCAACATCATGTCTGATTCTGCCTCAGTTTTACTCAAGTAAGAGGAGAGCTAGCCAGACCCTTTACTAACTTAAGTCCAGATCAAATATCTTATTAGAAGTGACGTAGATGTAACAGGGTTTGTGTCGCATTGGTTTAAATTCTTTCAAATCCGAATTGAGGTGATTATAAAACAGCACTCTTATACACAGCAGCCACTGCAGTGAGAAAATACTTCAGATGGAAAGTTGACAATGGTTCAAACTCCAATGAAAACAACTTAAAATGAAGAGAAACTTTAGATTTTGCTTCCCCCTCTGGGTCAATACTTTGATTGCTCTATGTTTTATCACACAAAGTAGTGCAACACACGACAGCTGGTATGGTGTAGTATGTGTGCCCAAAGGTCCAGACTTCCTGTCTGATAATGGTCAGGGTTTGTAAAAACAGTCCCCCAACCTCTTTCTTCCTGTTACTTACCGAAACACTATACCGGTTTTCAGAAAGACACACTAGGCTTTGGTTGGCACACTAGACCGAGCTCTCAGCCTCAAGCGTATATAGGAAACAGACTACAGAGATGTGTTAACTTCACTTCTCTAACATCCTTCCAAGAGTTGGTTTTCAGTTTCATAAGCTGTTTTCACATGTTTTCATGGGTTACAGCCCTGATGTAATCGCCAACCTCAACTGAAGATAACCCTACAAACGCCTCCTATTGTGAGACTATATGAAAGGCTGAGAGCCTGGCTTGGATGTGGTCTGATGTGTGCTCACCAAAGACTGATTTCACAAAGTGTTTGGGTAAATCTATCCATCGACGTGTGAAGTGAGAAGTCAATCCGCTAGAGGTCAGTAAAGTCAGGGAGCTGTTGAGTTACTCTTTAAGGAAGTATGGCAGGCTGGTGTTAATACTGTAGTGCAAAGAGGATTTGATTTAACCCCAGTTCAAATCACAATCTCTGAAGCTGTATTCTGAGAATAGTTGGTTTGCCATCGGCTTTTAGGATGATAGATTTACTAGCAGACCAAACATGGACCAGTGAGGTAGACCGTGTACTTTTAGATAGCCAGCCAAATACTGGATGAAAAAAAAAATGAAATGGAAAGAAGCAAATAAAAAAAACTGACCAAAAGCGGGAAAGCACCTCTGGTCTGACATTCATTTGGCCCCAGGAAAACTGGATGGTCAATTGCAATATTGGCAGCTGCCAATTCATTGCTAATATACCCTTAAACCCACCCCATGTTATTTCACAAACCCCTCCCCCAACCCCGTATGATATGCAAACTCTAACATTCATTACAGATGTACTAACTGTTACATCTACGCCGTGCCGGATAGTGAGGTGTAACCGTCAGGAAGGAGACAAAATGGTAAGGCAGCAAAAGTGTAGCTATACTAAACACACTGAGTATTACTCAAAGAAGAAGAGGTATAATGCCCACAGCAGAGGCACATTATTACATAACAGAAATCTACGTAAACTCCTGAAGATCATCCATTACATAGCATTGCTCACTACAATCTCCAATCCCCAATACCAGTGATTCATACATTAAGCAAGCGTCCTGAGTGCAATAGTACAGCAGTATTCCTGAGTGTTACACCAAATAAAAACCAAATAAAAAAAAAAAAGACTTCAGCAACATTCTTCATGAGTATTTTTAACCTGAGGTAGTTCCAAAAGCAGCTTCAACAGGTGGAAGGGGATTGAGTCTCCCTCCTCTCCATCAAAGCAGTTTGATTGGCCTCTGTGCTTCCCCAGCGTCGAATCCTGTGTTTAATCAGAGGTCTCGGTTGGTGGTGCCTGCTGGCTGTGCTCCTCCTCGTCTCCTTTGGAGGAGAACAGTTTTCCCTGAGAACCTGGTGAAGACTGTTGTGCTTTGATTGGGCAGCTGGCAACCATGTGGTCAATGCTTTGGCAGAAGTGGCACTTCTTTGGCTGGGGAGGTAACTTACACTCTTTGGCATGGTGGTCTAAGCCTCCGCAGTTATAGCATCTGAAAGAATAGAAAGACGTCTATTGAACCTGCACTGGCCTCAAGAAAACAAGCAGAAAACATACCTATATTTCTGTATTTGGATATAGCTTCCATATCCAGAAGAGATGAAGCAACCTTATATGTGGAGGTTATCACAATGTTGTGATACAATAATACTCTGCTTGTGATTAAACATCTGAAAACCACATTTTAAGGTCAGAAAATGTTCCAGCTTCATATCAAACTCTATACCAACCAAAAAGTAGTAACTAATGTGACAACTAAGAGAGATTTTTGCATGCTGAGGTCTTCAAGCTGCAGTAAGTTACAACTTAAAGCCCTCAACTTAAAGCTTTTAAGTTACCACTAGATGGCAACATGTCACCTAAAATGAGTGAGTTTGCCTTTGGTCATACTGTAAGTCTTTAGGGAAACAGTAGAAGTAAAGGTTTTAAAAAGTTTTCTATTTGACCGAAAATACCATTAAATCGTAGTAGCATCTGTTTTGATAGGGAGGGTTTTTAGTAGACATAAATTGGGTGACAAATCTGGTAGTTTTATGTACACCTAGTTACCATGGATCTTTAAGTTTTGTGAACGGCTTGAGACTCTTTTGTATCGAAGGTAGGCCCATAAGGTGTTCCATCATCCACCGTTTGTAATCTATAACATGGCCACGCGTTGAGGGGCAGAAGACAGATGGGTGGTAGGCGTGGGGCGGTCAGTATGTGGCTCTGTGGACCCTCTGCTACCTTTGTAGCACCAGATAAGGTTGGATAAGGGCGGCTGCCAAAGGGTCAGTGTGGCTTTGTAGCTGTGGTCTTTGGGGGTGGTGTCAAGGTCTATACCGTCACATCACAGAAGCTCCCTACATCAGCATCCATCAGAAGGCAAGTGGAAGGAAGGGGAAGTGGTCCCTTTGTCTAAAAAAGCTGCAGTAATGACCTCTGAACTCTGACCCCCAACCCCTCCCCAATCCCATCCCAGCCCCCCAGCTCTCTTGCTTTTACTCATACACCATTGCCATGGCAACAGTGACCCTTCACCCCCTTGGCAGGGCTCTTACATCTGTTATCAATTAAATGGACAGGAGGGTTTTTTTCCCCTTGTTTCAGTCATATAAATATATAGATGGTACACACACCCTCAAAAAGGTGGCGCGCTTTACTCTGGTGAAACCAAAACTGATATAATTATCTCCATATTGGTAATAAATATGATCAATTAATCACACGCATACATCTATGAAACCCAATCCAGTGTTGCATAATGAAATACACTGAAGGGGAATGATATCTTTGGATCAGCACAGTCTAGGGAGAGGTATTGAACACAGCAGCCCTCCCAGGACTCTTTGAGGCAGTAATGATCTGTTTTCACACTCACTACTCTCTGGCTGTAATCACAACTGACAGAGGGGGTAAAGTTGATACACCTCTAACCCTGCGTTAAATGAATATTCAAAGACTAACCCGAGTATCAAGGCCCCCTTAGTTCTTTTTTCTTCTGCTGGGAGGGGCATTGTTGCCTTTGCCTTTTGATCTTCATGAGAATTTTTTTTCCCCTTCTGAACAGAAGCTATGTTTTCTCCATTTAGAACATATTAATCATTAGTACTGACATTAAATTTATCACTTTTTCAAATTTTTTTAGAAGTGCCTTTAAAAAAAATATGCATCATTTTATTTTGATAATATCAAACTGGCGCCTTGATTTAATAATAGTACTCATTCTTTAAAACAAGAGTTTAAAGTTATTCATGATGTTATTTTGAAGTCAACGCTTTTATCAAATGAGGTTGGTAGAGGAGGTTTTGGAGGAGATGGAGGGTGAGTTGGTTTGAATTCACCAGGGGCCAGCAGATTTAAACAGTTATTGATCCAGGTCACACGTCAAGCCTGCTGCTGTGACCCTTACTAGGGCTAGAGGTGGGGGTTGGGGTCAAGAGAGAGGAAGCAAAATAGGGATAAACTACAACATCATTGTGTATCTGCTCCAAACTCAACAAAACAAGTGCAGGATTTTTTTAATTTTTTTTTTTCTGCTGTTGTTAAAACTAAAATGTAAAACTGAAATATTTTATTCCCGTGTTACTGTGTAAAGTTTGTTAGTGTTGAAGTTTCACTGCTAAGTTTAATTAGCTTTAGAGCTATTTTATATTGGGTTAGAGATGTTTTTTTCTGCTAAAACTACTCTGTTGTTAGTACAGTTTGCATGTAGTGTAGCATAGAAGTAATTTTACTAATTTTACTTTTTAATCTGACACCAAGATCTTTCAAATAATTGAAGATGAAACTGAAAGGCATCTAAGAAATTAAAGATATTTCTCTTGTTGTTTCCCATTTCATCCATGCGTACCTGTCCCCCTTTGAACGCCGCTTTTGGACCTTCTTGCCTTTGGGTCTCCGCTCGCTGCCCACGCAGTGGATGCCACCTGGTCCGGTCACTCTCTGTGACTCCAGACCTTTGGATGACTTTTTGAAGGTAAACTCGACCGCCTCGCCCTCCTTCAGGCTGCGGAAGCCTTCCATGTGCAACTTACTCTGAAAAGGGAACATAGGAAGATTTTTCATCATGAGCGTAACCGTTTCATGAATTTGAGTTCTCTGGCCATTCAAGCGTGTAAAGCATTTACAACATGGGGAGAGTGCTGCTTGATAAACGATTTGTTTTCCATCACCATCACACATAGATATCTTGTATGATATATAGAGTGATAATTGGATGTTTTACAACTCCTAATATCACACCAAATCACTTCCACGTTGAGCCTGTGGAGACTTTGACCCTTGAGATCAACCCCCACTCATTCCTTACCGTGTGATATCATCAGAGGCCAACTGCGCTTATCAGGCATTTAGTATTTTAAGGTGATCACCAGGCCTCACCTGATGATGAACAAACAAGCACCACAAAGCTTGCTGTTCCCCCTCTACTCAGCAGTACGCTCACACTGATTTGCAATTCAAAGCATTGTTGCCTTAATGCTGCATTGTCTATTTGGTGTTGTCTGAGTGGTAAACCTGGTGGGGATAACCTTCAACCCATCCCCCCTTTTAAAAGAAATTCCACACTGCTGCCCCCACCCTGATCCCTTTTCCCACCCACATCACAAAGCTCTTCTAACACACTGACCACCACCACTAACCCTAAACTGCAGGATGCAGGGGTTGGTGTTCGAGTTGGGGGTGGGGAGAAGCTTCTCTGTGAGGTTGGGGGTCAGGGTGACATTCCATGAATAGTTGCTTGGCAGAAAGAGGTGGAAGATAAAAGTTTCGGGAATGCATAAATGATTGATAGCTCTCTTTCATATCGGTGCTTGAATATTTTTTTTTTCATTGTTTTTGAGAAATATTGATGATGTTTTTGATCTTACGAGTTCTTGGCTTAATCAGTCACTTTATTCACTGTATTTTCACTGATACTGGGTTCACCTGAAGTGACCTTTGAAGAGGATCATCTTCTGGATACTAGTGTCCTTATAGAAACTTTTGGACTCCCAAAGAAAGGAAAGAGAGATGAAGGAAAGGGGAAGGTGTGGTGCAGTTTTGAGGATAAACCCCATAGACTGGCTAACACAACATGGGAAACCCCTCTCTAAAATTCCCGTGGTGCAACTATATTATTAAATAGTCACGCATACCGCAGACTACTGGCAAAGGAAAACTGATCCATTAATTTTACGGGCTTGTTTTGATAAGCATTAATCCCGTTTTCTTTGATTCATTTTTTTTGGAGTGAGTTATCATCCATTTATTACGTGCGACCATCGGTCTGCATTCTTTCTTTCCCCAAACCACTGGGAATCATATTCCAGTACAGGTTATAATTTAAAAGGAGACAAGTAGTTAATCTCCAAAACGCAGCTTTATATTAAACAACAATTAGGACACACCAGTGGTTTAAACTGAGGTTTGAATCGTTACAAACACAGGCAGGGGTCCAAGTGAGCCAACTAGCAACACCCCCGTCAGTGAGAAACAAAACAAACAAAAGTGATGTGTTCAAATCCTGCAACCCCTAGTCACAGCTGAGCATCTGCTGCAACGTCCTGAGCAGTGAGGAAACATGATTGGTGAGCCATGACAATTGAGTGGCATTGCGTGGACATCCATAGAGCCCCAGTCCCATCAGGCCTCTCTGTCCTGCTGACCGTTAACCCATTTCCTCTTCAACCTGTGACCTTCCTTACCCCAATAACGGACCCTCAACACACCAGGTTAGTCTCACACGCAGGTACAGAATCAGGATGGGGCCATTTAAAAGTGAAGGACCTGCAAACAGAAGATGACTGGAAGCCAACTGAGTCAGAGAAAGACATCAGAGCAGCAAGGGACAATAAAGGGTCTACCGCTGAGACAAACGGGCTCGGTCACGGCCACAGGGTGCTTCATTCGAATGCATGGCTCTATTGTTCACCTGCACAAAGGCCAGAGGACCCTGGGAGTTAATTTTCCTTGACACGCGGCCACTAATTTTAGGATCGAGGCCTTTTCTGTTGCAATAACCCCTGTACATTAATCACTGATGTGTCCAGGTTTTCTAAAAGACAGTAAGAGAAATAAGTGGCTAAAATGACACCAGTGATATTATTGTAATGGTCAAATGGAAGCTCAAACTGAGAGACAAACATGGCCATTTGTAAAAGACATTCAGTGCAATAACTCTGAACAGTGATTTTAATGTTTTTTAAGCAGCATGTGACAGTTTGTATGAACCTATACTGATGGCACCTGCGCTGGTTCTAATTTCATTTGAGTCCCTGTGACTGCTGGAGCACTAATCTCTACATTTCTGTCCTCAACTGAACTGATGTTTTGGTTTGCAATATGAGTAATCAAATACCAGCTTCCTGTGTATAGTCAAAAAACATCAGAACTGTTCCGCAGAACAATTAAATGTTTCTATATGCATCATCATCAGCAGGCAACAGGAAGACAGAAACGAGCAAGAGTTGCTTGAGAGGACATGCAAACTTATTATAATGAAATGTGGATGGCAGACCTGTTTTATAGCTGTGTATATTATGTAGGTGCATTTATTTATTATGCATTATTTAATCTTAGCTTAAGTATAATTGATGCAAAAAGCTGATCAAAACTAAGTGTTACATCTCCACATCTCCCTGTGATGCTTTGATAACAAAGAAATTTACCTATAGTAAAACCCGGGGTGTCCTTTAAATTGGTGTGTTACACTGACTTACAGATCTAGTGTACCTCTGCCACACACGCAGAGGAGGTTGAGCAGACAGCAAAGAACCTTTAATCACTTTATGGTGAGAACTTTGAGGTGAATGGGCAGCTAGTGAGAATGCCTCTCATTCACATGCAAAACCTTTATCTTATCAGACAGAAATGGAGACGCTCACTGAGATGAAAAAGGAGGAGAAGGGACCTCCCAACACACACACACAAACAAAAACCTTAAAGGTGAATAAAGGTGTTGGAATGAGATTTGGAGCCAAAGGGGAAGGGGGATTGCTTCCAGTGTTTGAGTCGTCTAAGAAAGAAAGATTACTTTAAAACTAAAAGTAGGAACAGCAGTACCAGGTGGGAAAAAAAGTGTTTGAGGTGACTGTGTTGTATTCAGTCAACCCGAGTTTGACTGTTTAAAATGTGTTTAATCTGAAAAGCGGTGATCAGGATCAGTAACCCTTTAGTCAAATAATGTGTTATTTAAAGAATTCTGTTCTTGGGTGGAAAATAAATGGTTAATAAAACAATCTAAACAAACACCCACACACAAAAACAATGCACACTGATTGTTCACGTCTCGAGATGGAGATCAATTAAACGTTTCCTCCTCCTTAATGGCTCAGTTTTCATGCAGCTCAGGAGGCTTATGGATGTAAGCCTGTTAAAAGTGCGCAGGCTTCAATGAACAAGAAAAACCGCACATTCATCTCTCCATCACATTGTGTCAGCGTTCTGAAAACCACGAGGGAGGCCCGCTGGTCCCCTCTGGCTGCAACACGTGTTCCCCTAAAAGAGAAACACCCACCGCGCAGCAAAAGCATCAATTTAACAGTTAGACGTTTCCGGCATTATAGCGATTTTCATCTTTAAAGGTCTTTCGGTGCCCTCCCTGCTGAAGGACTGCATTTCTCATTAACCTCGTTTTCTTTAATTTTCCCCCCCTGTGTATGTTTTAACTTATGCCCACAATCCTTTGCTGCTGGGACTAGATCCAAAAACACATAAACTGAAGACTGAAAGAAGATCAGATTGATCTCTGTTCTCCTGGTGTCCAGAGATTTTACTTGCTTAGATGGAGAACATATTTTTACCTTTACATTTTTGATATCTTTATTGGGATGCAAAGGTTATACGAGCTGGTTCACACACCGCCACCACCAGTGCTGCGTTTCTCACGATAAACAAACACCACGTCTGAGCAAAAGCAGATCATACCTGATGGACGAACACATCCACCGGCTCGTCCAGCTGCACTCCCTCCCGGCTGGTCATGGACAGGAACCCGAAACCCATGCGGACGTTGAACCATTTACACACACCGACCCCGTGGAAAGACTCTGAATTCTCCTCGGGACTCGGTCCTTCATCCTCCTCGGTTTTACACACTCCTACGATGAAACAATTTAGCAATTACTACATCAAAGCTTTAAACTTGCGAAGGTGACGATGCTTAAAAATGCAAAAGAATTTTTTGAAATTCAAACGTTTAAAAAAACGGAAATACCCATTTTCCTTTAGGCTACGCTACCCAATCAATACTCAATACGAATCAATAAAATGAACAAGATTAGGCTGTATTTCTCGCATAATTTTAAATAAATTATAGCCAACTTTTTTAAAGATAAATAAACATGCGATTTTTTTCAGCGAATACACAACGAGTTGGTGCAAAATAAGCGCAAAAAGGAAACAAAAAAATTCTTCCTTCCCGTAAGATGTACGAAATTCTAAAGACAATGCAAAGCACTGATAGACACACGGACTGCACATTTTAACGTTTAAGTGTGTGAACAATGCGTTAAAACGTTCCGCTGCAATCGAGCAGACAGTCCACAGGTACAACAACTCAATTAACTTGCAAAAACTTCTCAAAATGTAGCTCAAGTTACCCAACCTCGGAACTGCTTCTTAGAAACGGAACCCATGTCTTCAGTTCTGCCTTGAGTCAAAATCAGCACCCAAGCAACAGTATCCAGTATACAAGCCCTCAAACTGGGTAATCCTCGCAGATTGCCACTTTCATGCAAAATGCTGTGAAACGCAGAAGCTGCGCAGCGAGAGGGAGAGCGTGAGAGGGAGGTAAACAAAAGGGGGCTGGCAACCTATCCCCCCTAAACAATGAGGGGTGGGGGGGTCACTGGGAGAAATTTTTTTCTGTGAAGACCCCGACCCCCCCTCGCTAAACAAAAAAACAACAACAACAAAAAAAAAAACCCCCATCTTAGACAATACATCGAAACCCTGCCCCACCAGAAAGCGCTCTAACCGTTTCCAGAGATAACTCCCCAAAACCAGCCAGCATACCTTCTGCCATGTTCGGGAGCTATGGTTTAATCTCAGTGTCCACTGCTGCCGTTTCTCCCCTTTCTTTGGACGCCTTTTAGCGCTCCTGCAGCGGTCAGCTCTGTTGGTCAATACAAATGACCATTTCCCACCCAACAAAACCCCCACACACTCGGTCACGTCCACGTGATTCACAATTACAGTCCCCAGGGATACACTGCATATTGCTTGATGGACGAGCCCAAACATGGGAAGTGGCCAATCACTATAATACGCATAATATTCTTATACTACCTTCGTTGTTGTGATTGGCCACAACTTCTGTAACGAGTGTAAAATCCTTATATTGCAACCTAAGCATCTGTTCTAGTAGTGAGTTTACAGTTACTGTAAATTCGTCTGTATGTATTTTATAATCAGGGTGAGGCATTTATCTGCCTAAAATTCAGCTTTTATTTAAATAAAACCAGATACTAAAACAAACAATTTCGTGTAAGACTTGAAGCATTTGAGCATTTCATGTTAATATATACAGTGAGGTGAAGCTGCATGTAATAGATGAAAAGGCCAGAAGTAAATGGTTTGAAGCACTCTACTGGAAGCAAATAGTTCGAGATTTTCTTTTAATAATAATAATAATAATAATAATAATAATAATAATAATGAATTTGAATATTTACATTTTATATCCATGTCATATTATCTCTCACGTGTCTTGGTTTCCTTATAATCAGAGATTCGGGTAACTGCTCTCCTAGGAGGGTTTAATGGTAATCCAGATGAAATTGTGAGTGGGGGACGGTTTTTTTCCACATGCAGCAGAGGAGGAAGAGCTCAAAGGAGTCAAACAAGCTAGGTGAAGGCGTGAAGAAGAAAAAAGGGAGAGAGAGAACAATAACAACTCGGATTTAACAAAAGCATGCAAAGCAGTTTATGCAAAAATAAATAAATGAAAATGAAGGCGACCTCACGAAAATAGAACGAATTCATGGATCAATAGTGATTGATCACATCACGTTAAGTGTGTTGTTGAATTACGTCCTTGTGAAATGAGTGATGCTATAAAGACAGGAGGGGGATAAGCAATTTTATCTCAGCCTAAAGTAAAAATACAAAAGCAAAATAAAAAGTAAAAAGAGATTGAAAAGGGAGTATTAACGTATTACTGTTATTAATGATAATGTGTTGTTACATTTACAAAGGTTTTGGAAATAACAGATAAGATTGGAGAAAAGGGAAAAATACACAAAGTCCGTTTACATGTATTATACTGTTGTCTATAAAACACGGACACATGGACGTATTTGAAATTGTAATTCGTTTGTTTTATGCTACACCAACAAATATAAAAGATATACGGTTTTGCATTTGCTAATTTATTTGTGCCTTTGCTAAATAAAAACGATTTATTACTGTCACTGATTTGGCCTAAATTGGTAATACTGAATAATATTGAATATACCCGTATTCTGTTGTATTTTACTTATTTATTTGTTGAAATGGAAATGTGTGATGGATGACTGAGAGGAGGCTGTGGCTCCCACTTCATCACAATTACCACAACGACCTCTTGTGGACCCGCAAAACGTGTATTTGTGGCCCCAGATATAATATATTTTAATTTAATATGGAAGCTGCCCTTCATCCTGAAAGAAAGACAGAAAAAATATTAATCGGTGGTTATGTTCATTTCTTTTTTTTTTAAAATCAACAATATTTTACTATTTATTTTAGTTTTTACTTTTAGTTTTGTAATTTCGTTTGAAAAATACGTTTTTTAGTGGCATAGGTCGAAGGCATGAGTTATATGTTTTTTCATAATTTACTAACTAGTTTACTAACTGAGTAACTGTTATTACATTTATGTTTATAGAGGTTTGGCTATAGATCACAGAGGTCATGACCATTTTTATTGCCACTTCATGCTGGAGTTCTTGGGCAAAGAAAACAATCTAATAAAGTGTCAGGACGTCAGAACTTCCAATAGTAGGGTAAGAGAGCCGTAAGCGCTAACTAATAGCATGACCGAAAGCCAGTGCTTTTGGACAATATAACTGAATGCCAGCCAAAAGCCATAATAGAGCGCAAAGATACCTTGTTCTGACGACAGGAGGCGCTTTATTATATTTGTTTATCCCACAAACTGGCGACAAGGTTTATTTACAATAACCCCAAAAAAACTCTACACAACAACAACAACAGCTACTACTATTATTACTACTACTTATATTATTAATAAAAAATAAATGGAAAACAAGCCACACTTATTTAATGAATTCCCTACCCGTCATTTACAAGCACATCAAAAGATACTTTTTGCTATTTCTTGTCTGCCAAAAATTGATTTCCGGTATTTGCCAGAAAATGATTGCGGGAATTTAAACTTATAAACAACTTATTGGTCTATAATTTGTCAAAAAATATGTCCAACATATCTCTCGTGAATGATATCAAGTCATTTTGAGGTAGGAAGAACATTCCTATCACAAGGTAAAAGTGCTAATCAGTTTTTGTGACTGTTTTATACTTTATTTATCCTGTAAAAAAAATCTCACTGGAATTACAAATGTCTTTTTCTTGAGAGATCTGGCCAAGAGGGCAGCAAAAATGATAACAAATATAACGTCACGGTTCTGTAAACATACTTTAAGTGCCCAAAAAGGGCTGGATTGAATATAATGTAGGTACAATAAGATACTTGTAAAACAGGTAATGTCTTTAT
>VUQG01008482.1:10093-25374 GCA_015106755.1 Etia nguti | reverse complement strand
AGTAAATCCGTTGGGCATCTTTCTTGGCCTTAAGACAATAATTCTGATGGCAAAAGAACCAAACGGGACAGGCGGCAAAAAAAAAAAAAAAAAAAAAAAAAAAAAAAAAAAAAAAAAAAAATAAAAAAAAAAAAAAAAAAAAAAAAAAAAAAAAAAAAAAAAAAAAAAAAAAAAAAAAAAAAAAAAAAAAAGTCTTTCACAGGGAGCGACTTTGAATGAGAGCATGACCCAGGACTAAAAAAGTTAGCAATGCCCCCTTGTGGTATATAAAAATTATCAAAGAGTAAGAAGTACTGCAAAACAAAAACTGAAGTCCAGATGATTTATTAAAATCTTTACACAGTTACTTATTACATCAACATCCTCCTGATATACTGGAATGATATGATTTATAAAGCATTTAAATAAAAATAAACATGTTTAAACATATCTTAACCAATAAGTTCGAATTGAACTCATCACAAATTACAAATTAAAATCAACATATCTCAGCTTTATGCCCTCACACTCATACACGCTCACTGATGCACACAAACACACGCACACACACGGGAACAGCAGGCAGTGAATCAACATGCAGCTTCTTTACTATTCCCAAAAACACTTTCAAGTATCTTCAACATCACTCTGAAAAGTAGCTTTGTCTTTTCTTCTGTCTTGGTTCCAAATTCACACAAACATATTTATGACTTTCTTTAAAACAACAACGAAACAGCAATACTACATGGTCTATGCTCAAAGTGCATGGCTGTATGTTCCTCTACCTAAGCCATAATGAAGAGAACAGCTAATAAAGGCACATGGAGCTGAATACTCTACTCTTCGCATGATATTCAGCTTGCTTTAAGTTTCTACAGAGCAGCACTTCCACTTAGCACTCACACGGCAAGTGTTGAGTATTGATAGAAAACACTGAGAAAATTTGGTCAGAGTCATTTTTGCCACAATGCAAACTTATCGTACCATAACATTTGTATTTGTATCATGCCATGCTTAGTTTATGTGTTACAGTGATGCAGAACTTTTGAAATAGTTATCCTAACTTTGACTGTCACAATGCAGTTTTTCTACAACATACACATCCAAACTGATTTTATATTACAAAGAAAAAGAGTCAGTTGTCTATATACAGCAAACACGTGCATGTCGTCAGTCTGTTTCATTTGAAAAAGCCAGATGGTTTGGCCGGAGGACCCATCAACATACAGGCTTGATTCTTGTGTGTGATGTGAATCTGAAAAGAAAATGTAAAATAAAATATACATATATATATAAAATCAGGCATTTCAGGCATGTGACTTCATTGCATTGCTTTAACACTAAAGCAGCCACTGTGTTTCTGTGCCTGTGCAGTGTTTACCGTGCAGGGAGGCTGCATCCACGGTTCTCCATCTATCTGCATTGGTAATGCTTTCTTTGTCCTACGTGTAGAGAAGGATAAACAGAATGCATCAGGAAGGTCATGTGTCATTAAAATGTAAATGTATCTTCTTATGTAAATTAGTTAACGATGATCCCTTACTACAGCCACTGTTGAGGCTGAAAGCCCAGCCTTGTCATGTCTGAACATGTCCGTGTGGCTTTTTATTCCCCCTCACCTGATGGTGATCTGAGAAGTTTTCGCGAGCCGCACCGCGCTCTTGAGTCCAGTGTAAATCTGGCCCATCTCCATGGCTCCTTCAAGGCCGACCACCTCTAATCGCCGATCACTGAGGTCTGACAAGAAAGCAGAGGCTAATCAGTCCAGAAAAGGAAGGCAAGATTGGGCCTGAGGCAGATGCCACTTCTCATATTTAATCTGCATCAGATCAATAATAGCAGTGGTTTAAAGCACACCAATGTATATGAATAATCATGCATAATGTATAATCATCATGCACCTGCAAACAACTGCAGTTTACGTGCACTTATTTCTTTGTGCATACAGTGGCAGGATGGTTGGACTCAGGTCTTGACTGACAGCATAGAGATTAATAATTAGGAGGAAAATGATTTGAGAAGCAAACCATAACTAACCACCAGTGCAGAGAACCTCAAGAAAGAGAAAAAAAAACATTTTTGCAGAAGCTTGTTTCTGCTTCTTAAGATTTCAGCTGAGATGTCACAGCTTTCAGCTTGCATGCGTCAACGTTTCTGAGAAGCTGGCTAATGTTAAGACGGTGCCATTCAAGCACTGAAAAGGCACGTGGAAACGTGGAGATAATTTTTATCTGTGAATTATGTAGTAAATATGTTTGTAGTAGAAGCCAAGAATAAATATATGGAGATGGACAGAAGTATAGTATAGTACAGTATAGATGACCTTTAAGGGGTCAAAATCGTGTACACGGGGTTATGCTGCCCTCAAGTGGCTGGAAAAATCAGTAACTCCAGATTAAAAGTTAGACCAAAAATCATCATATAGGTTCCAGTTTCATTATAATTTGTGTAATTTAGAAACAGAGGAAGTTTGGTTGGAATAATTTGATTTTTTTTTTAATGACACCCTCTAGTACTGGCGTTAGAGCACTAACCCCCTGTCTGTTGGAGAAAATGTGGAAATTAAAATGCAAATGACTACCGTGTATTTTGGGATTCTCTGGTTATTTAAAACTATCAGAGAGAGATATATGATGCCCGCAACACATTTTCAATTGTGAAATTCCTTTAGGAAGTTTATATACTCTGGATATATACCGGCAGAATGGATGAAAAGAGATAAGTACTTAATGAACACACTGCTGGTGGCTCGTAAAAAGACTCATTAAGGAATTGGTGACAGGTTAAACTTTGTGAAAAGAGTCTAATGTGAGTCGACGAGTCAGTGAAGCTCACTTCTGTCCAATGAAGTGAGTTTGAGGATAAACTGAATTTTTTATCAGTAAGTGCTGCTGTTAACATTCACATAGTGAATAAACTTCCATAGGTTGAAGGAATGTAATCAAACTGTTTATCAAAGGGAAAATTTAATCTTTAGGACACTAAAGCAAACATAATGTTAGCTTATATCCGGCTGATGTTGTTTAGTTTTCAGTGTTGCTGGTTGTCAGTTGTTACATGTCTAATTTGCTGACAAGAAATCATTACAATATCAATAAAATAAATAATATGAATAAACATATTATTGCACGTTTCTGTGTATTAGAGCTGAGACTTCAGGTCAGGAGATGAGGCTTGAGGTGAGGATGAATTTAGATAAACTTTATACTTGCTGCTAATTATATTTTCATTATTTTTTTTTAATTTCACTGTGTTCTCTCAGGACCACTGCTGTTAGATCAGACATCTGAATAATACAGGTCAACTGCAAAATACCTTGGGAAGTCACTTTCAGGATTTCTGGATTGACGATCACCTCCGGCTCTTCCTGCGCCGGCAGTCCCTTAGTGTCCACTTTTTTGGTCTCACCCCACAGGTTGGACCCACCATGCATACTAGGAATGTTTAGGATAGCAACACCCTCAAGAGACACACCACTGAGATCCAGGGGAGTACCGCAACACTGGAGATGGTACAGCACACCGCAGCGTTAGAGTGAAATATCAGTGCACTGTCTCTGATGGCTGTTTTGTATTGAGGCTACTTATTTCAAAGTAGCAAACTGCAAACTTGTGTGCTGTGCTCTCACCTCGATTGTTAAGTTTTCGCTCAGTTTTTTGCAGGAAGCAGAGATGGTTTCTGAAGTGGCAAATTCAAAATACCACAGCTTGTTCTTCATTCTGCCGTTAGAAAAAGCGTCTCCTTTAGGTTTAAGTGATACTTCCCTTTCACAGAACATTTTCTCCTTTTAGCGCACGCGGCGCTTTAGAAAGAGTAGGAGTCAAGCAGCAACACTTGCTGCCACAGACATCTGCTGTCACTTCGAGCATTCGTCTTTTACTGCTTTTAAAATAAAAGCAGTAATTGCAAAGGCAAACAGGAAATATAGAAGTCAAGTTGCGAAGAGAAAATTCACTGTCTTTTAGCTCTATTGAGTTGTTAAACTGTGCATCTGTTAAGGTATGAAACACTGTTGTATTGCTATAAGCAGGAATGCATTCGCTTTGTTTGCTGTTCCTGACAATGTCCCCTAGAGACAAAAAATATTCAAACAAATATGCAAACCTGCTGTTGAATTTCTGAGGATGTTTTTCCCTCATTGTGTGAAACCGGTGGGCAATGGAGGCATCCTGCAAAGACAAAACAATACAGCAATTATACGACCTACTAAACTGAAAATAAAACACTTCCTCTTGTATTACACATTTATGAGAAACTCACAACTCCAATAGAGAAGTAGTTGTTGATTATTTCATATGGCACTGGGTCACCCTTCTCTTGATTCTCATCAGTGATAACCTGCACGCTCCAGCGATCCATCAGCACCTGGGAGCTCCCCTCAATGTCTTTAAGAATACGGTTCAGATCTTCGCCATCATACCCTGAAAAAATGAAGACAAGAAAACTGTAATTTGGAGAACTTTCTGAAGCCCATTTACTTAGTGCAAACTGTCTATGTGTGCTATGGCGCACACATAGACTGTGGCACCATAGCATGAAAATAGTGACCTGCAAGTATTATCTTATTTACATAAGGGAACACTTATTTACATAAGGGAACACTTCATCTCTTCATTTCTCACCTCCTCCCCAGCGCAGGCATCGTGCAAGGTCATTTCCTGTGCCAAGAGGAAGTACAGCAACAGGTGGCCGCACCAGTAGATTGCCTTTGTCTGAATGCAAAAAAAAGGGAAGGAAATACAAAGTGTAACAATCAATTTCACATGTGATTTTGTAAAGTTTATGCCAACAGTCTCACCTATTGCATCAAGAATCCACCCAACTGTGCCGTCTCCACCGCACACCAAGATCCTGTACTCCTTAAGATTTCTGAAGAAACTCAAACTGAAAGAAATTTGAAAGAGATTTTGGGGGGAAAAAACTGTAACAGGAAATCATGGAGGTTTAAGTAAGTACTCAGCATAATGTGGTAAGAAATAATCTAATATTAAAATCAATTTGAGCAAAAATTATTATATCACTTCGCTTACCCTGGTCCAGGGCCACCATTTGAAAGGTTGTATACTTGTCGTGGATTCAGTAAAAACTGAAATTTACGCAGCACTCTGAAATAAAGAAAACATAAGGAAAACCAAGCTGCACAATGCTCATGGATTTGAAATCTCTTTTTCCAGTAAAATATTCTTTTCTGAGCTCACCTTTCTCCCTGCTTACCACCGCTTTTAGGGTTGACGAAGACTAGAAGAGGATGGGTCTTCGGCACAGGGCAGATCTGATGATTAATAAACCAATGTTACAGGTATTATACTAAAGGAATATAAAAAGCAAACCTCACACTAATAGCATGGTGTACATTTTCGAGCTCTTGTTATTCAGCTTTAATAAAAAGCTTTTGCTTGCATGAATAATACCTGAAGCACTTGTCCATCAGGAGTGGTATTGAGCTCGCTGTCATCTCCTGACCCAGAGCAGCCATTTTTTACATTATTTGGTCTCTCCTTTAGAGAGAACAATAAAGGCAGAGAGTAAATAAATAGTTAAAAATATCATAGTGTTTCTTGGATAAAAAATATCTACACTGTGTACCTGATAAAATGCCACACAGGTGAGAATGATTTACCAATGAAAAAAACAGCCTCTGGCCGATGTTATGTTTTGCGTTGGTGTGAGAGGCACTGTTTGCGTACTCTTTGAGCTGTGCATTTGCTTGAGATGTGCCTGAGGATAGTTGTGTACCTTTATAACAGGATATATGGCCCATGGAGGAAGAATATGGTCTCTGAGCAGCCCACACGTACACTGTGTTGACTCTTGGTCCACACATTGATCATGACGCTATAGAACACAAATAAAATTACTCAAAAATACAGTGCAGATTTAGAGCATACAATTTAAAAAAAAACAAAACAACCACTGTATAGAAAGGGGGGAAAAACCTTCCTGGATTCCACAGATACAAATGCACACAAAAATTCCAGAATGCAACTTAATCAAATCTCCTCCTTGATTAGAAAGTAATTTACTCAAATTTATTCCTAAATGAGTCATGCACTGATATGTTCGCTCACCATCGTGTGGCACCACACACAGTGTTTGCCTGTTAGGCCTTGTAAGCTCTTGATCTTCTTCTGGCATCTGTCACACTTCCTAGAGTCACAGTTCCCACTCACCCAGTCGTGTGCTGAGACCTGAAAAGTGGGATGGATGTTAAATTGTCCATGCAAGGGCACTCAGACATAGCATGAAATCAAATTTAGACCGTGGATGTGACTGTAAAGGTTGTCATGGAGACATCAGCATACCCCGATTTCTTTCTTTGACTTCACGTATGTCCTGGCGCAAGGGGCTGGGTTCTTGTTAGCACAGCGACCGTGGACTGTGTATTTGCAGGCTGCACAAAAGGACACACAAACCAGCTGTCACATAATTTGTAAACACATATAAATTACTGTGCTAAATATCAAGGAGGCGGATGAGCATTGATTAATCCAAAAATGATTAATGCAATTTTCAAATTAGACACTGCTTTGCGCCCTCTTCTGGTGAGTTCTTATACTCACAGGTGCAGCACAGTCCCTGCTTCCTCAAACCCAGCAGCATGCTCTGACACACGTTGCAGTAAACGGGCTTGTTGAAATTTTTCATCCTCCAGAGGTGTTGCCCGTCTCTCTGGGCCATCTGTTTGTTGAAACAGCAGTCAATGAAGAAGTCAGTGCAAGAAAGGGAAGAATAAAACGGTTTATGATCTTTTATTTTGTGCATATGATTTTGGAACAGAAAAATTAATGTTTGCAAGAAAAAAAGCTCTTCTCTCTTCCAATTGTTAGATTTTAGTTCTACAACAAGGCATGCCTTTCATCTTTTGCACTTAATGAGATGGCTCATTATGCAGTATGGCGGTGACTCTACATATCATCACACACTGCACAACTTCATGGACATTCAAATCAAAACTATCTATAATCTCGCTTAACGGAAGATTATAAAATTGCTTTCAATCTGTTTACTGAGTGGTCAGCGTTCTTATCCAGATTAGACACAGAAACCTTTTTTTTTAATGACAGGATGTATCACCCTTTCACTTGCTGCAAGAGGATCAGTAGACAGAATTGCGAATCAGCATACAGGAACTGTGAGGGGGCTGAATTCATGCACCCTAGGCTTCAAATGTCCACTGGTGGCTAGAAATAGCTGGAGGGGAAGTCCCTGGCATTGTTGCAGAGGCCAAACCCGGTGACACAATCTAGTTCATGGCTTTAGATCGCTGCAGCTAATTGTCAAACCGACTTCTATATTGTTGGGAACACACTAAACACCCATAACACAAAGCAGATCTTGGTATCACAAAACCACTTTAAAGTATAGGGCCAATAATAAATTGATTCATTTTAAAGGGATGAAATGAAAAACTGAATTCTCAGTGGAGAGTTCTGTCAAACTCACAGTGAATACTAGCCTCAGATTAATACAACTGGTCAATGCAAGCATGCGTAACTCCTGCCAAGTTAAATATTTATTTAAAAAAACTATATACCAGACATATATACAAAATGTACAGATGGTGGTGGGAAACCATTTTACTCTGTTTGGCAGTGCAAGAGGATTCAAACATTTTAGGAAAAGGTCAGAGTGACACGTGAGAAAAGTCTCTTAAGAGAAATTCTATTAGACCCAAAGCTGTTTCTGCTTGGTTTGTATCCACAAAAATAAAATTACAAAAATAACAAACAAATATGCTTGGGCTATTTTGGTTTAAGTTTTTAAGTGCCAAAAACCTGATAGTCTAGCTCTGAGTGGAAGGGGAGGTGTAAGCATATAAAAAATATGTCTTAAATTACATGGATTAGCACATACCAACGAAAGGAACCCCTTTTTGTCATTTGTTTTCTTTTAATCTTCGGGTGCTTTCCTTTAATTATTTCTTTAGTTGTATATACACGGCCTTAGCACTAAGCACTGCTATATTATTCAAGCATTCATATTGTGCAGAATTAACGGCAAACACAAAGGCATTCTGATGGTGCAGAGCGTGCTCTGGAAGGAATGAGATTACCACACCCTGTAACAGTGAGTTGGCAAAAAGGGCTTTAGGGAAAAGGAGGAGGAGGCGAAGGACAGAGGAGAGGCATGCAAGGCCAGGAATTTACAAGAGAAGTTAACACTTTGTGAGATATCTGCTGTAAAAATGAAATATATTTGAGCTTGGACTTTGGAGCCAACACATGCTCCTTTTAAAAGCACCTTTAGACCCAGCAAGACCAGCAAGGGAACGTTGTTCATGCCTCCTTGTACCCACTCATCCAGAGACACCGTGCCGCTGCTGTCAGCATCAATTGCTGTCATCATGTCCTTCAGAACCTGATGAAATCACATTTAGTTGTTATTATCCAATCAGCACACACGTTGCTATTACTTAAAGGGCCATGTGGTTTCTGAACCTAGTCGAGCTAGGGAATCTGTAAATTGTATATGCAGAGAAGCTTATCCCTTTATGAACCTCTGGTAAATGAGTAACAAGGAATGCCATATAGTGTGTACCTGACACTGTTATGGATGTCTTGTGTAAATAAATCTGTCTTCACATACATTTACTATACTTTACTAAAGTGCAGTGCATGCAGGACATTTGCATTACATTTATATTCTGGGACTTACCGGCTTGAGCTCAGACACATCCCAGTCGAGATATTCTGCAGCGTGCATCATCTGTGCAATAATCCGATCCACTTCCTGTTCAAAATGTAGCAGGCTTGTTTTAGTATTGTGGCTGTTTTGAAGATGTTTTAAATATACTTTAAAGGATTTTCTCAACAACTTACAGAGCTGTCCAAAACTCCATTCCCATCTCTGTCATAAAGCCTGAAAGCAACTAAAGAAAGAATGGAAATGAAAGTGGAGCTGCTAGATGAGTGATTACTATTTTGGGCACAAAAGAAACAAAAACTCACACTCCAGTTTGTCCCTGGGCTGGCCATCTTCAAGTAGAGAGAAGTAACATGAGACATCTTTAAGGAAGACTTCCTCTACAGGAGAGATTGAGGAGAGAGGCTGTGAATTCTTTAGTTACCATATGTACACAAACAGTACGATGGAGGGATGTGGTGATAACTGCATGCATGCCAAATCGCCATGAGGCGATAAGGGTCAGCTGAAAAGGCGGTAAGCTGTTTGTATGCACGGTGCGTATGTATAATCTCACTGGTACTGTCTTCTTGGCCGGGTTCAGAGTTTTGAAAGGAGCGGAAGAGTCTCTGGCAGAGATCCACAGGGAAGTCCTCCACTTCTAAATATGTCTTCAGAAACAGACGAAAGCCTTCTTCATTGATACACTGGGAAAAAAACATGAATGGGAGAAGCATGTTCTGTTTACAGCGTTCTAGTGAAATGCCAAATGAATGGGTTGAAGCTTATTTTTATATAATATGCTTGTTACTTCTGAAAATAAAAAAAAAATAATAATCACAATTACTATTGTGAACAACTGTGTGAAAATCTTATCTTTTACAAGTGTCGCTTTATCAGCTGTTCTAAGCTCAAATAGGGATTGACGGGATCTCAAAAGCCAAAGAAGCTTCTTAAATAGATTTAATCAATAATTTACCGTACAAGACAAAATATGTCTCCAAAACAAAGTGTCTGCAGGGTGTCATGTGACAATGACATAAAACAAAAAACAAGCTCCTGCTTGAAGATTTCAGTCCATCTGTCTGGCATGGCATCTGTGTTTCTCACATGATATTATGCTGCAGGGCTAACAAGCTGTAGTCCCCTGATAACAGTGAACTACAAACCCATTTCTTGTTGATATTCCATTTCCCTACTTTTTACCCTGCAGAGCTGCCTGAGTAATAAATAATATGAATGCAAGGCAGCCGGATCACACAAAGAAAAAAAACAAGGGAGAGAGACTAACGGAGCTGCCCCACCAAAACAACATTTCCAACAAATCATTTAAATGTAGTCTTGTAGTTTGTATTTTAACAGCAATCAGCTTGTAACTTTATGGACGCAACTGTGTTCTCTCCCGTTATGAAAAACAACATTTCATTCTTCTAATTAACCTCAAAGTCGCAAATAAATTTTCACTGCTGTAATAACTACTTAAGAAATTATTGCATTTACTGTCTTCGCAAATTAGTAGTCAGTGTCAAATATTGATTTGAGAAATCTTTTTTTTTTTTGTTCAATCACATCTGAGCTTACACTGCATGAGGGAAGCCAGCACACTGTTAAACAAGGCCTTGCTGCGTGGGCAAATCTAAGGAGGTAATTTACATTTGCAGTCTCGCTTGAATACGCTGACGATATTTCTCATGGACAGCTTAGTCAGCCTGATCGATACTGCAGGTTGAAATCTAATTCATCAGCAAAGGATAATTAATAACTGCCCAATACACATAAATCTTATTCTCATTTTACAGCGAACAGCTACACTCAGACCTATTATTCTCTTGGGCTATGAAGCTTTTAGATGGCATCTCTCTGAATTAGTTTTGGAGGGATGGATTTGACTGTGAACAGAAGGACACACTGTCCCCTCACCTCTCCATGCCTGTGCCGGGCCAGACTGCCATCTGCATAGAATTCCCTCAGCACATCTTTCACCTTCAAGTTGTTGTCTGGAAGCAAAGACACGCAGGTCACACAGGGATACGGATGTACACTTCGTCTATTCGACTTTGTGTGCAAACGTTTTTAATCCACACTTCTGAAATGTCATCTGTGTATATGATTACACCATAAATATAGATTTATCTGGAGTACAACAAAATATATATGCATGCTCAATTTGCAGAAAAAGAGAATGTGGTAGACTGCTACCTCCTCTAGATATGAGAAACCATGAGCGAGTGTAAATGAGTGTGTGTGGGTGGAAGTGGAAGTGGAGGGGGGGTGTTAAGCACTGAGAAAGCTGCCTGCCTGCCCGCCTGTCTGTACTCACATTCAATGTACTGTTGTAGCTGGATAAAGTCGACAGGGTTCAGTTCCTTCACCTCTGGGTTTGTGGGGGAGGACATGGTGCCTGCTTCTGCACAAACTGCCTGCCTGTGAACAAGCAGGCAGCGAGAGAAACAGTGAGATGTAGACGGAGAGAAAAGAGAAGGTGGGTGCACGCTAGCCTGCCTCTTTGTAAAACATAAAAGCGTGGCTGCAAGCGAAAGATAGCATCTCTCATCTCGCCCTGTAAAAATCCATGATTATAGACAGGGAGAATCACTCTTAACATCCAAACTTTCTTTGAAGCAGAAGCAAGAGTACACAGAACTGTGCACACATTAAAATATCTTAACTACAACAGGCCGTTATTAAATCAGAACGCAGTATTGTCACTGTGCTCCAGGTGCATACGCCCACAGTTTTTCCTCAACATGTGTCATGATAACATTTTTCCTCGTATGATGCACTAAAATGCAGCTTCACTTCCAAGTAAAGCAAACTTTAAGCACTTGTGCTTTTACGCTGTTTGTTTTAGATCTCACACCATCAGAGTATGTGACTAGGCAATGGAAACTGGGCCGAAAGGCTTTCAAAAATAATTTGAGGCTAAATTTTCCCATGATACCTTGTGTCTAGGGATTTTTTGCACCCAAAGTCTTTTTCCATGTACTCAGTGGCCCACATTAGCTTTGCAAAGTACCAGCTACAGGGAGTCTTTTGGTTTCATTTAGGACAATAAGGTGCACTGGTGTGTTAAAATGTACAGATAAACAATAAAACCTTGTGGAGGGGTTGCAAAAACCAAACTGGCTCGTCAAGGGGCCTCCCCGTCAAACAAAAGGAAGAGCCTTAAATGTCACAGAAGGCTGAAAGAGAGCATGAAATTTGAATCTGACACAGAAAAAGAGCTTGTAAGTTCAATAAAAACTGGTCCGGCACATCGTTCAGAAGCAAAGAAGCATGAAGTGCGGATGAAGATTTGGTATGTTTCTTTTAACGACTACACATGATGGAAGATGAATTCTATAATGGCAGGATAGCAAACAGCTCATTACTAATTAAAGAAAGAGGAGAAACTAGTTAATGGAAGGGAGCAAAGTGGCATCCTGTTTAATGTTGTTTTAGCTGTGTGTCGATAAAGATGGTTCCTAAAGAAATGCATGGATAAAATCAATAGCAAATTTCTAGTATACCTAACGTACTCGTGATCAATGTTCTACAATTAGATGAGCCAGGAACTCTCTTCATCAGGTCTGGCACCAAGAAATAGCACACATGCTTTTCTGATCCACTATCCATTTCTTTAATGTTAGGGCAAAAAAACGTGTCACATTTCCTCCCATCTAGAAATGAAATATTGAATTAATAATCAAACAGAACCCTTGCTGTATTAAATAAATGAGAGGATCTGTAGGTACAGTGTTAAATATTGCTGTAAAACTGACAAGACTCGGGATGTTCAGAGATTTTATGGCTCCTCTGAACTTGTCACGAATTCTTTCTTTTACTCATTTTCTCATCTATTATTATCCTGTCATTCTTTTGCTAAATTTACTTGGCTTTTCTCAAAAGAATTAGACCAGCACTGGTTTAACCCGTGAATACTTCACATGACAGAATATTTTGTATTTGTCATTCTGTGCAACAAATCACAGCAAGCTACATTAGGTTTCATCTAAATTATATTACGATGATGAGGTAATGCAGCGAAGACTTTTTATAAATCAATACGTTCTTCTCCCGCATTCTTGTGCAGCGGTAATGGGTACTTGAAACCATTAAATACAGTTTATATAACACTCTCTAAGAGTACAAGTACACTACAAGAAAGTTTTAATCATCTCCTAATTGATTTTATTACTGTTTAGAAATGGAAACTGGAGTGCAAAATAAGGCTTCGAAGGCAAACAACAACAAAATAGATTCAGAAAAAAAAAATCTACATCAGGTTTGAAAAACTGAGAACACTAATCTGATGATGAACAAACTTTAAAGCAACCACATAATAATAACAGAATAAAAAAACTTCATGGTGGTGTTCTGTCCGGGCTGACGAACTGTAAATGTGCTGTTCGCAAAGCGGTCTACAGGTGTTATCACACGTCTATGTGCAGTCTGTTTAGGCATCAGTGGAGGAGCTGCATGCACCAAACAGGAAAAATCAGAGTACTTAAAGAACATCCTGAGAAAATGAAATGAAATAATCTGAAATAACACCCACTCCCTTTGGATCCATTTGCTCTCTCTTTGGGCTCTGAAAGGTTCAGGCTGTCCTCACTTAATTCCCTCAAAAGGTCAGAGCCGTTGCCTAGCACTTTGTTTATGCAGCCGATCAGGTGGGCCAGGTTTTTATCGACAGCAAAGTGACACATGAAGGAATCATGAGAAGCCATCTGCTACTGATCACCAGATTACAGCCTGAACTTCTTTATTCTATAAATGTTCTCCTGACTCCATCTCTTTAAACACTACCCCATAAATAAACTAAAAACAGGCTTATGAGTGAGTTTTTATTTGCAGATAAAAAGACACCTCATTTTAGATACCTTCTAGGTGTTTTCTGTTCGTGATGTCACGAACAGCATCGTGCCTATTTTCTCTCCTTCCCAGAGCATCGTGGTCATCATCATCACCATCATCATCATTATTGTCTGGTTCAACTAGATCTTGAGCCTATCTGAGTAATCTGATTCCACACTTCCTGATTAGATAATGATTTGCATGCACGATGCAGAGTGGGAAATCAGGACCGGTCAGGACAGGAAGAAGCATTCTATGTTCTCAGAGGACGGATGAAGAGTGTAATGCACACCGAGCCAGTTGTCTACACTCAAAAGCACTGGATGGATTTCTTTGAAAAATTATGGCCCTGACTAAATGAGCTTACTAAAGTGGGCATACATATTTCAGGAGGTTTCACAAATGCCTGAAGCTCGGTAAGACCAAACACAGACCACGTGACTGTGTCAGATCAATGAGGTCACACTGATAACGTTAAATGGCAAATGCTTTATGAAGGAACTGTTTGTGTTCCTTTATAGAAACATTTACGCAGTAGAGTCTTGGCTATGTAAATTTAAATCTGGCCTAAAGAGAGTACGATTCTTCCACGTGATTTACTTTGATTTACTCGACAGACAGACAGTTTGAGGTATAACTGTTTAAACAAAATGTTGCTCCATATAATCACTACAGAATAAATGATGCAACGTATTCTGAGCAGCCATGCACAGATGCTACTGACGCAGTAGTGGTTCTTCAAATAGCACTGAAGAACAATTTAAATGTTAAAGTGGTTAGCAACCACTCATGACAGCAACATCGACTTCCCAAATAAACTTCTGAAAAAAACCACCTGTCTCGGGCCTGACAGAGGCTTTAACTTCTGACCACTTGCTAAAACGGAAAAACACCAAAGCAACTGCTTTCACCACACAGTATAAAAAAAACCCCAACAACAACAAAAAAACTACAAAAATAAAACTGGAGGATTAAAGCGACAGTTCCGTTTGCATTTTCCTTAACAGATGGCAAGGGTTTAATTATGAGCTCTTAAAGTCTTCATGTAAAATTGTCAACGACCCTAAAACCACCATGTTTACAACAGGCACTTGAAGGTATACTTGGGGATGACCTTTTTCCATGCAGGCTAATGTTTGTGCAAGCTGTCATAACGCCTACGCCTTGTGTCAAGGAAATCTGCTGTTTTGCAACACTTGCAGGGTGTAAGTCACTGACTCCGTCATTCTGCGGTTGGAAAACACTGCGTAGGTTCTTTGAAGAGAGAGAAGTCTACATATAATGTTGGGCATTTGTTTTTCTCTCGAATCTACAACGAGTCTGCTCACTGAACCGTGTGCCGATTGCATCGGGTTAACAGAAGTGGAAGGACAGACATGTTTGGTTGCTATGGAAAGTGTTTCCCTACATCAGCTGCTCTCTGTCAAAGTGCTGCCATGGGTGACTAACAGGTAGGAGGATCCAGAGGCAGAAAGGGGGGGTATCCATTAGAAGGAAGGGGAGCCCAGTCATAACTGTGAGTCTTCCCCCTTCATCGGCACCTCCTCTCACACCACAGGTCTTGGTTGGCCTTCAAAACTAGAGGACACGCTCCAAATTGCATTCTACATGCAGATGCTACTGTGACTCATTGCATGAAGAGGGAAACACTCCCCTTACTATAAATGGACTGTTTGCTTAAGGGGTCAGTTTGCAGGTTAAGCCTGATGTTACAAACCACTATCTGAGGAAAAATTGTTTGTTTGTTTTTGTTTTTGTTTTTCGTTTTTTTGTTTTGTTTTGTTTGTTTGTTTGGGGGGGGGGGGGGGGTTTTTTTTTTTAAATTTTTTTTTTTTTTTGTCTGG